>CABHPR010116388.1:2795-26838 GCA_902168415.1 Peromyscus melanophrys
TCTCTCTCTCTCTCTCTCTCTCTCTCTCTCTCTCTCTCTCTCTATATATATATATATATATATATATATATATATACACACATACATATATACATACATACATGCACACACACACATATATATATTATAATATGTATATTGTTCAAGGGACTCAAAAGACCAAGAAACCTTGGCTTGAGAAACAGACATACATTGTCTTTCTGCTCCAGCCCACCTGTAATAACTGAAAACTTAAGACATCCAACTTTATTGCCTAGTGTTTAAGGTCACATAGTAACAACATAAACTTACTTCATTTACTCATGATTCAGAACTCCTGATTGGACAGAAAGAAACAATAGAAGACAGAGTTGAGATGCGCTCCTGTCCTGTGGTGTGCTCAAGTAACCCAGCCCCACCCCACGGAGATGAGCCTAGACAAGCATCACTCCACTGAACCCAGGGACGCACCCTCCAAACAAGGTCTTGCTCTAAGGCCACAGCTTCCTATTTGCCGACATTCCTGCTGGCAAGACAATCGGGCTTGGCATAAGAAGGGCTTTATATGCCAGAGTCACAGAAGGAAGAATTTGGCACCTGGTGTTTATGTACCATAAAACCATCACCAGACTGAGCACAACTCTCTGTTTCTGCCAACATTCCTGGGCAGGAGGGGAGGCAGAGACTCAAACTGCGTTCTTCTAGCGAGGTAACCAGGATCTATGGGTTGACTTGCTCAGCAACGTGCTAATGCCACGAGAGATTTTTATTGAGGGACCCGCCCCCAGCAACCTCCCGTTTCTGTGGTGTGACTCCTGGTCCTCTGGCCTTCTGTAACTGGAACACTCCATAGTCACTTCTGAGTTCATTTTCATTCCATTGTGCCCTGAGGACAGCTTCAAGATGGGGCGGACTTACTGGCTATTTGATAAACTTAAAACAAAACAAAACAACAGATCAGCTTAGACATCTAAAGCAGACATGCTAAGAAAGTTGGAGACCCCACTTAGAGCCATGACTACATTGCTGGAACTTTCGATGAATTATTAGACCAAGCGGCTCATGGTTGTTCCAGTAAAGTTAGGTTCCTATTCTCTGTAGATATGCATATGTGGGTATGCTTATCTTCTTGCTTGTTTTACAGGTGTGTGTGTGTGTGTGTGTGTGTGTGTGTGTGTGTGTGTGTGTGTGGTGCAGGTTTATGATCATCTGGTTACTGTACAAGAGACAAACTGTAGGTATTTATATGAAGAAATAGGTTTCTCAGATGCATTTGACAGCCCTATAATTTACTAGTCACCTTATGAAATGTTTTTCAAGCCTTTGTAGATAACTTTGCAATTTTAAATTGGCTTGAAGGATCAAAAAAAATTTGAGTACCAGAATTCATTTTCAAGATTGTATCTGCTGGTAAAACACACACTACAGGCAAGAAATGAACCACAGAGCGCTTGAGGGTCCTGAGTGATCTTTCCTCTGCTGAAGGAGCTTTGCCTGTGAATCAGCTCTGCAGCGTCCCCAGGGGATGATATCTCTGGAGAGCTAAGTTTCTGTCAACTCCATTCTCTTATCCACAGAATAATAATATTTAGAGATAAAACCTAGTCTCCCTTTCCTAGCCTAGGAAGAGGCCCTTCCAGGAGTTGAGACTGTCCTAAACCAAAATGTCTTCTTGTGCACATTGAGCCATTGGTTCCAAAATCCTTTCACAATTCCCCAGTTGACAAAGGTATAAAGAGAAGCCTGGGGGAAGCATGGAATGCCCAGAAAGAAAGCTGGTGTATGGAGTCTTCAAACCAGTCACATGAAACTCCAGGGGAGACTGAGGAAGGAGGACTGCTCAATCAGAATAGGGAGGACGGGGGGCTTACGGCCTTCCGTCTTACCTTTTGCGACATGATCCGATTACATCCAGTTAAGAGTGTCCTGTAGCACAGACAAATGTCCAAAGATCCCTCTCAAAGCCACACTTTGAACAAGCCTGCTTGCCCCTTCAGCTGACTCAAGTATGCTGGACTCACATACAGGTTACACCTACATCTTACACTGTGCTCAATTAAATAAAGGGTCCCCGACAAACCTGGAGAAGCCTGCTGCCTTCCAACAGAGAATATGGCTGACAGCTGACCTGTGAGCTCTAGGGTACATGGAAAGGGATGCTCTCCTGCCTCTGGGCATAGTCCTGTGACCAAAGGGGCGTTGGGCTGCAACGTCACAACACCTTTAATATGCAGGATTTAATGGCTTGGTTTCAGCTGAAATGTAGGAAAATGAAAAGGAACAGAAAAACCCCACACCAAGAAAGCAGATCACTAACACCAAGGAAGCTGGGCAGGAAAAGAAGCTACCCCAGGCAGCGGGACAGGACCTCAAATGGGTAAATCTCATACTGGGCTCGTGAGCACACTGGAAAGACAGAGAGAAAAGTATTACAAGAGCTCAAGACTCCTTCATGAAAAGTCTGAGGGAAAGGTACCCCCAGGGAACCTTGAATCCGATCTTTGCCTCAGCAGTGAGGAAAATGGAGCCCTGAGGGGCCACATCTACTCAAAGGCAGGGCTGGCGTGTGGGTCTCTGGACTCTTACTATGGATTTGTTCAGCTCATGTGAGATTCTTGTAGCATGAATCTTAAGGAGTCTTATTAATAAAAACAAACCTAGAGCCAGATATGGGGGTGAATGCTGGAAGATCAGAGAAGCAGAACAAGCCACAGCCACCTCACCTCGCCAATTCCTCAGCTGATCCTGTTTCCTCAGACTGGAAGCCTCTGAGTCCTCATCCAGAATGAATCTCAGCTGAACTGCTGCTGCTCAAAAGCCTAAAAGCTTAATTGACCTAGTTCCTGGTCCTCATGCCTTATATACCTTTCTGCTTCCTGCCATCACTTCCTGAGATTAAAGGCGTGTGTCACCATGCCTGGCTGTTTCCAGTGTGGCCTTGAACTCACAGAGATCCGGATGGATCTCTGCCTCTGGAATGCTAGGATTAAAGGTGTGTGTGCCACCATTTTCTGGCCTCTATATCTAGTGGCTGTTCTGTTCTCTGACCCCAGACAAGTTTATTAGGGTGCACAATATTTTGGGGAACACAATATCACCACAGATTCTATCTCACACTTTCATTTCTCACTGATATTTGGACCTCAATATGTTTGACCCATAAAGAAATGACTTCATCTTAGGGGGAAAAAAAAGCTGAGAGGCATTAGATGGAGGGAGAGGTTAGTCAAGTTGATGACTGTATGGAGGCCATTACTGGCCTGGCAGACTGAAGCAAAGGAAAAGGATTCTCTTCGATGGATGCTGAGCTTCAGCCCTGGTCAGTTGGAGTCTCTGATGACAGGAGATTATTTGCAATTGTACTGTAAGGGTCCTTAAAGTCGCCTCAAAAACAAAACAAAAGAACAACAGGACAGAACAGCAACAAGGAAAGAGAGAAGAGTTCGATGCTTTTCCTCTGGCATTTCCCCTTACACTTCAAGTGCCCAGCACAGTTAAGTTATTACTGTGTACACACTAAATAAGGTTCTGATTTAAAACAATGCTTAAAAAGCAGAGTGCGGCGGTGGCGGCGGCAGGGACAGGAAAACTCAATGGCCACTATGGCTTCGTGTACAGATTGTGTCGCACTCAAGGCTGAAATCCTAAACTATGTGTTTTTACCCCCTCCAAGCTGCCTATTGTGTGCTTATAAACAGGAACCTGGCAGCATGTCAGGGGTGCAAATTGATTTCCTTTCCCAAATAAAATTGTAAAAAGCAAATAAACAAGGTTATGTGGGCTAATGAAACATTACATGCCAGGCTGGGGAGAATTCCTTTCAAATGTATTTTCTTGTGCAAAAGCAACACAAAGCATCCATGAAAGGCTCTTTCATAAACAACATGTTTACACAAGAATGCATTACTTGAAAGAAAAGGAAAACTATGGTGTATCTCCCATGATGTATTTGGATTATGTTTTATGAAATAAATTAGGGGGAAGGGGGTAAGAAGGGTCGATCCCTGCAGTGTAAGAGAATCTGAAAATTAACCGAAGCTGCTAAAAAACAAACTGGAAGTATCCTTGTTTGACAAATTATTTTATCTGAGTGCTTTCGTAAGTTATCAACAGACTTAAGAAGCCCACCTTCAGGATTCTCTTAATGGATTGAATCTAGCTCCAAGGAGAAAGTGAATGGCGCCCACCCCACTCCAAGATCCTGGGAGAGCTCACTTGGCTGCCGGGCATCAGTGGAAACATCTCCTGGAGAGCGGCCTATTTCCTAATGGAGATGCCGTGGCCAGCTGGAAGCAGTTTCAGTAATCGAATGTGTAAGAAACTTCGCTGTAAATTGCCTACCTCATGCTTTACAACAAAGAATGGTGAATTTGGCCCTAAAACCAAAGCTGTCCCTGGTGGACTGTGAGCCCCAGTGAAATCATCCCATATCATCCCCCACCTTTCTCCCATCTTCAAAAACCTTTTCGGCCTGAGAAACTAGGTAGCATGGAGCCTGGTAGCATTTACATACGAAAACTCCGGAGACAGCTGACATGCACTCAGAAGGGTGTGATAATGGAGGCACGGGCAAGGCAGCAGGAGAGGGGAAGGATGGAGCTTAGTTGGTCAATTGCCTGTGGCGCAAACATGAAGACCCGCATTTGCTCTCTATCGGCAAAGTTAAAAAAAAAAAAAAAAAAAAAAAGCCCCGGGCTTGCTTGTAATCCCACCACAGGGGAGGTAGAGACAGAAACATCCCTAGGGCTTTCCAGCCAACCAGTCTAGTCTAATTGGCAAGCCCCAGGTCCCAGTAAGAGACCCTGTCTCAAAAAACAAGGAGAATGGCTCCTAAAGAAAGATGCCTAAGGTTGGTCGCTGACTTCCACACATGTGCACATACATGTGTACATGCACACACAAACACACATGTACACATTATTTATGTCCCCCACACATGAACCTGCACACACAGACATGCATATGCTTGTGTGCACCCACCCACCCACACACACACACACACACACAGAGGGGTGGGGGATTGCCGGGGAACAGAGGCACTGTCTACCAACGGTCACAGAGGACATTTTGATTGCTGTTCTGATAACCTAGCCTTCTCTCGTGCTGCCATCTATCATTAGGACATGGGCGTCGCGTACTTAGTGACCAGGAGCAACACAATTTAAGTTTCTATGACCCCACAATGGCCTTTATAATCAAAATAGGAAATGAAGCTTTTCCCCCCACTTAGAGCTCCTATTTAGCCTTGAGATGTAATTCCACTAGCTCGTTAGAAATAAAGAACAATTGGCAATAGAAAGCACAAGAGATCACAGCCTTAACCTGTTTCTGAGTGATGGAGACTGTGAAGTCAAGATCTGAGGGGATGGCTTCCTCCCTCTGCCACACCTTGCTTACCAGACAGTCTTGCCCAAGTCTCCTGACCACTCAGAACTTTCTTTACTCCATTACTTTCAAATCCACAGCAAACACTATCGGGGGCTGATGGTCATGGTGAGTAATGAGGTAATATTTGTAAAATGCTAAGCGCTTCCCAGTCTGATGATCCAATGCAAAAGCTTCAGACCGAATACTCTGGAGAGCAGTTAAAGCGCAGAAAGGGTTAGTCACCAGTTGGCTGCAGCTCTGTACCAGGGAGGGGATTGAAGAGGGGTGTGTTTTGTAAAGGGTTTTGGCTAAGAGGTTGGGGCGCTAAGAGCAAGGAAGTGAAGGGGGAAGAATGTTTGGGGGCTTGCAAATCTGAAACATGAATTATTTTGCTTCTAAAATATATCATTAACTTAAACACCCTGCATCCTTTTCAGCAACACCGAAGATAACTTAATTACACAAAACTGTTTCCGCTGCACACAAGCCCATAGGATGCACGCCAATGTGTGAGAGTAGAGTACATGGAAATGTTGCTCCTTATCCTAAGTAAAGGATGCAACATGAAACGGGGGTTGGCGAGGGACACATATACCAAGTGTAACTGGCAACTTCATTCCCCTGTTTTCTGGGGAAATGGAGGAATCAAATTAATCATTGGCAAATTTGATAACAGATGTGTTTCTTGGCAGATCCGCATTAAGCATTCGAGAAGTAATTACCCCCTAAAGCGTGTGGTGTTCCTGTGTGCAGTTGGCACTGTGCAAAGTCTTCAGCCCCTTTGTTTTTATCTGACTTGGAGTTGGAGCCTCGGGGTGATACTTCAACTGCTGCTTTAGATTATAAACTCTTAACAGCACCTTGCTGGAGGGCACTGTGTTTATTGACGCTATGTAAGCAATTTACAGTCCCTTAATAGCGCATTCACCACAATGTTACAGTGTTTAACTTGTTAAATTATATTTAGAGCTTCAGGGAATATTACCTCATTGGCTTCACTAGTGTAGTTATTGATATCATGGAGTTATGGGGCATCTACCTGACTGGTGACAGCTACAGGGACATTTTACAGGCTGGGGTCAAAGGCAGAGGGCAGAGTTTGAGCCAAGTTGAGGAAGTAAGGGGGCTGAGCAGAGGGACAGGGCAGGGAACTCTAAAGGAAAGATGTCCGAGCCTGAGAGCACCAGCCATTCAGAGTCATTTAGTGTAGCAGGAAGTAAAGCAAGCCTTGCTCTCCGCTGCCTCCATGGTGCCCTCCGGTTAGGAAAATGCCAGGGATCTCAGACCTGGGGATGTCACCGACTAGCAGCTACCACACATCCTTTCCAAAGAGCTTAGTACCCAGAGCTCAGCTCTTCAGAACCAAAGATTCCAAAGGAAACAATGTATTCTAGTTCGCCATCTGTTACAGTGGCAAACCCCTGACAAAAAACAACTTGGGGAGGACAAGGTGTATTTGTTCTTACAGCGAATAGTCCGTCACTGAGGGAAGCCAAGGCAACAATTCAATGAAAGGACCTGGAGGCAGGAACTGAAGCAGAGGCCCTGGAGGAATGTTGCGGGCTTGCTCCCCATAGGGCCTGGCTTGCTCCCCGTAGCATGCTCAGCCTGCTTTCTTATACACCCCAGGGTCTCCTGCCCAGGGATGGCACGCGCCCCCCCCATAGTGGCTGGACCCTCCCACATCAATCATTAATCAAGAAAAGCCCCCATAGACTTGCCCACCAGCTAGTCTGATGGAGGCACTTCCTCAGCTGAGGCTCCCTCTTCCCAGGTGTCAAGTTGACAACTAACCAGTGCACAGTGAAAACATCGCCACAAAGAGCAAGGAAAAAGGATCCCAACAAAAAGGCAAGAAAAGCAGCCCCAGGAGCCAGAGAAGATGAGGAAGGGGCGGAGGGAGGAGAGGAAGAAGAGGATGAGGAAGAAGCGGCAGGAACAGCAACCCCATCTTTATCAGAAAAAGAGAAATTGAAACAAGGCTAAAATACAGAAGCTTAGTGACATCATGAGGCCTCATCAGCAAAGCAGCCAAAGGCCAAAGTATTAACCAGCCACAGAAGTGACAGGGGACGGGCAGAGAAGGCAGCCACATGGCTGATGTATTCTGGGGTCTTAGTTCATGTGATATACCCGGTGGCTCACGAACAGCTAAGGGGTGAAGTGAGCCACCAAAATGATGAGGGGTGGGGGCAAGTGGGCTCTGCGCTTAAGGGCCTTTTCCTATACCTCCATTCTGCAGCAGGCCCCTTTTACTCAGGCTGCTTCACAATGACTACCAAACAAATGAAACCGGAAGCTGAAAAGCCAATGAATGAAGGACATTGCCTTTGGGGCCACAGTGATCATTAACAAAGGGCTGTGGGGCAAAGGCAGGTTGTGTGTATTTCAAAGGTAGGCGGCAGCACTCTTTGAGCCTAAAGCCAGGTTTCCTAGGAGTGGAAAAGAAATTTCATGTGAAGGGATGCTGAACATCAGAACCGGATCTTGTGAAAACAAAACTCGAATGTTAAGTTGAAATCAGAATTCTTCTGAAATTTGAGAGATTTGAATGGTGGATCTAATAATTCTCACATGATGCTGGGGTTACAGTTTCCAAACTATCTGTCTGGGTGTCCCAGAGGTTCTACCAATCTCACAGGGATGGCATGGGATGAAGTTTAAGAATCACACAGCAGTCCAGGACATCTGTTGGACACTATGCGAACTTGAGTTGCTGGGGTTTCATCATTACCTCATGCTACATGTCTTTGGACTATATCACATTTGTAGGGGGCCAGATTGTTGGGGGTTGTTATGATTAAAAGCAATAGCATACAAAAATAAATGTGGAACAGAAGATGAGTGTGGTTGTGTCCAGTCTGAATCTAAGGTTTTTCGAGACACTGCACACAGCCAAAGAAAGCAGTAAAGAGTGAAAGCACTCTATTCTTCTGTTATCTGCTTATTAATTACTCCAAATTAATACAAACATGCATGTGCTTATTAAAGTGTTTGGACCTGAGTACTTACTAAGCAGAATGTTGTGGAATTTCTTTTGGCTTAGGCATGCCACCCCCTCAACACACACACACACACAAACACACACACACACACACACAAACACACACACACACAAACACACACACACACACACACACACACACACACACATACACACACACAATGTCTGCAACTGAGAAGGACTTCTAGCCTAGTGAAGACTGAGAGAGACATGATTCATGGGGAGATTTAACAAAATCATTAGCCAAAAACATTATGTGGGTTAATTAGCCCTTAGGTCAGCTGGTGGTGTGGCTGCTAGAACCTGCCGCACTTTCTAAAGGTCAGCCGGGACTCAGATGGCCTGGGAAGTCACTGCGCTGGCATCATGGGGATTTCTATGCCCTGAACTTTGGAAAGTTCCTCATGCACATGAGAACGAGAGCCAGAGATTTCTGCAAATTGAACTTTCTCCGCGTCTACGGGTCCCCACCCAAGCACTCCCACTTAATTATCTTACTATGACTGTGCTTTACATTTATGGTGGTGACGTGAATGTCACCTGTCACTGTCATCTGACACTGACTGCTTATTGGGTAAGCATGGAATAGTTTAGAACATCCTGAGACATCTCACGGACTGTTAATAGAAGCACAGAGCCAAAGTCCGCTGGAGTTGAACAAAGTTGGTACCAGTATCACAATGTATCATCACACTTTCTGTTTCAAAGTGTAAGAAACAGGAAGTTTTAAAGGGTCAGGGAAGATGAAGCTGTTCATATCGGAAAGCATCTTCAGAATTTCTCACTATGCTAATTTACTGACTTGACACAGTGTAAAAACACCTGAGACCGGAGTCTCAAGGGCTGGATCACATTGGTTGGTGGACATGCCTGTGAAGAACTGTCGTAATTATTAATTGATGTAGAAAGGCCTGGCCTACCATGGGCAGCACCATTCCCTGGGCAGGCGGTCCTGGGTTGTACAAGAATGCTTGCCAGGCATGAACCTGTGAGTGAGCCACTAAGCACCATTCCTCAATGGTTTCTACTTCAAGTTCCTGCTTGGGTACCTGCCCTGACTTCCTTCAACGATGGCTGTACCCTATAAACTGAAACAAACCCTCTTCTCTCAGTTGTTTTGGGTCATGGTACTTTTCACAGCAACAGAATGAAACCAGGCACACCCACCAAAGGCCAATTGTTACCGCTGTGAAAAAGACCAGGGGACTAGCCCGAAACTCATGAGTTAGTTTCATAGAGTTTAATCTCAAGCCAGTGCCACGGGTGGGAACTAAAATGTTTGGCTGGCTACAAAATTAATTCAACTAAATTTCTAATCAAGAATTATCCAGGGGATTTGTTAAATCTTCTGTTATAATTGAAGAGTAAAAGGAATGATGTGCACATTACCAAAGGTTTTTTTTAAATTTGTATTGGTGTTTCATAACCATGTATCTATGTTCACCACATGTATACAGTGCCCATGGAGGCCAGAAGAGGACATCAGATCCTGTGGAACTGGAGTTGCAGATCATTAATGACCGTGTAGGTGCTGAGAACTGAACAATGGGTCCTCTGTAAGAGCAGCAAGAGCTCTTAACAGCAGAGCCATAGTTCTGTCCACCAAAGTTCTATACCTAAATGTATATATTTGCTCTCCCTGTGCATTCGCTTGTGGATAATAGTTTATTAGGTAACACACATGGCCTTCTACTGGCTACTTTAGGAATTCCATGAGAGCTATAACATTGTCTTTGTCTTCAAAGATTTGCAAAGACCATCAGTTGGAATTTAACTATGTAAGTATGTAGGCATCATTAACCTACCTGCACATGTCAGGGAAGTGTCCCAGATAACCAGAATCCTGAGGCAGGAAGGTTGGCTTTATGTGTCAGTGGACTAGGCTATGGGTGAGCAAGGAAAAGCAGGAATTCAATCAGAATGGCTTCCTCACTGCCACACTCCCTATAAAGGGTAAAGCACCATTACCCCGAATAAGATGAGCCTCTTGAACTACAGAAAATATGATAGATGAGACGAGCAGCCTCAAACAAGTCCATTTGCAAAAAGGAGACTCAAGCAAGTTATGTTGACCAAGTATGCCACCTGGGGGTGTCTAAAGAATCCCCCATGGTGATTTTTTTAATTCTTCTCTCAAATAATAAATCCCAGCTGCATTTCCCCTCCCCCCACCCCTCCCACAGCCCCTTTACCTCCCCTCTCCTCCAGATCCACTCCTCCTCCATTTCCTTTCAGAAAGAAGCAGGCCTCCCAGGGATACCAACTCAACACAGCGTAACAAGGTACAATAAGACTAGGCACAAACCCTCATACCAAGCCTAGACAAGGCAACCCAGTAGGAGGAAAAGGGTCCCAAGAACAGGCAAAAGAGTCAGAGTTACCCCAACTCCCACTGTTTTGTCTCACAAAAACACCAAGCTACACAACCATAACATGTATGCAGAGCACCTAACACACACCATACAGGTTCCCTGATTGTTGCTTCAGCCCCTGTGAGTCCCTGTTAGCCCTGGTTAGTTGATTCTGGGCTGGTGAGGTTGTTCAGCCATTAAAGGCTAGGGTCACAACCAAGCATATAAGAATTATTATGAATATGGTGACAGGTCTACCTGAATGCTTCCTCCTGGCCTTCACTAGCCTTCCCCTAAGCTCAATCACAACAGGATTCAGCAAACCCTATTCGTCCTTGCTGCCTCTCACAAACACTCGTCTAAGAGCTTTTGGGATAAAGAGAGAAAGTAGTTAATGGTGGCTCTCGGTGATACCCACATGTGATTCATGCAGGTCTGACTTCAAACACCTCTAAGTTAGGGAAGAAGTGATTTTACATGGACAGGCAATGGATGTGCTCTGAACGCACATGCTGGAGATCACACACACACACACACACACACACACACACACACACACACACACCACTAAGGCTAGTTTTGATTTAAGCTATTGCTCATACTCATTGCTTCTTCTTGGCTTCATCATAACATATATATTGCTAGCTTTTTCTTTCTTCTCTTAGTAGTTGTGCATACACTAATCATGAGAACCAACAGAAAGAGGACAAAACCATTAAGAAATGAACAAGAACTGTGAACGGGGATCCTGAGGAGCCTGACCTGCCTGAGGTACACAGGGAGGTATTCAGACCTACCAGCAACCACAGAAAGCGGACTGTCCCTTTAAACAGTCGTTGGCTCCCCCCCCCCCCCCCCCCCCCCCCCCCCCCCGGTTGCTAGCATGGTTACAATTCCCACACAACTAACCCTGAGCTCTACAAGGAGTGTGTAGGTTTCCGAACATCCTCACCTTGGTACCCAGGAAGGAGAGGGGAGCGACAGTGGAACTGAGGATGGGAGAGAAAAGAAACAAAGCAGGAGAGAAGGTTTCCCACACCAGTGAAGACAGTGTGCTCCAACCCAAGGAGTCACGTCACAGCGTTAATTCAACTCTGTGTACTTGAGAGCTGAGAGAAAAAAACGCCATCAAAATAAAGCAGAAGAAAACTTTTCAAGTGCATTGTTACTTAAATAAACAGCAGTAGTGATGATGAAAACAGGCTGAGTGATAAAATATGCAACTCATTGTAAGGGAGGAAGGATACACAGGGCAGTGCAGCGCTCGGGCTAAAGGGAAGAATCACATCTTAGCTTCTCTTGGAAAAGATAACATGCTCCCTGCACGGTGACTAGGTGTTGAGGGAAAAGCTTCACACAAATCAATCAACCAAAGATATACTAGTAAGAGGTACCGCTAGTCCCCAAAGCGTCAAGGGCAGCATCCAGGTAGGTAGAGAGAGTAGGCAGAAGGAGACACAAAGGAAAGGCTTCTACTCTCTTCCCTTGTCTCATGACGTTTGCTTGGATTTGGCCTCCGGCACCAGCGGTTGGAGGAGAGTGGACTTCTTAGGTCTCATTTGTTAGGAAGGAAAATTTCCAAGATGAGCATATCACTAACTCAAAGCCAGCTGTCCTCAGGTCTGTAATATCAGTCTATGCAGAGTTGAATGCAAGTAACCTCCAGATCACAGTGACGAATATGCGCTGCCATGCTTTAGCTGCCTCTTCCTCCCATCCCCATGGCTTCAGCTCCTGGACAGGGCCTGACCCTGCCTGCCAACTGCATTACACAGATCTGCCTGTTTCTCATCTCTCCTGCAGGGGCATTCTCGGCAGATCAGCTCCCAGATTCCCACTGTCCCTCTGGCCTCTGCACCTCAGTTAGGCTAATGGAGCCTTCTACCCCACCCCCACACTCCATCTTGGCTTCCAGCTCTTCAGAGTACCATGCTTTCTAAATGACAGTGGTGCTCACTCACAACCATGCAGGCAGGAGCCTGGGCTCTGTCCTGTTCCTGTATCCCAGTAGCCTTGCCCTCTGGAGACACTTGTTCTCTGGGGAAAATACATGGCTGCCTTTTGTTTTTAACATACTGTAAATGCAGGGCAAGTATGCCAGGCTGCTGGCAGGATGCGGCCTCTGTGTTTTATAGGGCACATACTACCTCACAGGAAATCTCTTAGAGCCACAGGGAAGTTTAAAGGTCACATGTGACTGCACCAGGCTGTCCTGTTGAGATGTTCTGTTGCAGGCTAGGCCCCATGGTGTAATGGTCAGCATGCAAGCCTCTGAAGAGAGGGTGTAAGAGCTTTGGAAAGTGTGGGAGCAGACCTTACTTCCTAGCTCAATAACTCATTAAGCCAGTATCCAAAGTTCGTATGTCTCTGTATCATCTAGGATTGTAAAGCACGGGCCATGGGCTAGGTTGTAGAGGGGAAATGATAGCCAGTATGTAACTACAATAATAAGAACAGCTCCCCCATGTCAGTTTCAAAGTCAGCCCCTTCGTTAGAATCAAGAGAGCCAGAGGCTAGCAGTAAACACTAAGCTACAAGAAGATAAAGGCTATTCCCAAGACAGCCTCTTCCAAAGAAAGTTACTTTATGAGCTTCCGACATCATAAAACCAAACCTTTTTCCAGTAAAGTGGATTGAGGCATTTAGAGATCACAGCATTTATGTGTGATAGATAAGATCAACTCCATTTCTCAGGTGAGAAACAGCTCAATGATGAATTAATGTTAGGTTACCATGCAGCTGGACCAGGGCACCGCCTCTCCCAACCCATTGTCCTATGTGCAGTTCCTGTGGCGACATTTTCAGAACTGCTCTAATTTTATATTAAACACAGAACACAGAAGATCGTGTCCAAAACAACAGCAAAACCAGAAAGAACAATTTCTCTTTTTCTTTGAGCTGCGTTCTGTTGAAATCTAGCCAATGGTAACTCGTCTCTTCCACAGAAGTGTGCTTCACTCCAGCAAGCTTATGATATGAATTATATTTGGAAAATGGACTTCTGTATGGTTTCATGAGGTTTGACACTGTTCTGTGGTGTCAACAGAAAGCTACTTGCAATGAGATGGAAAGATGCCATCTCATATATAATTAAGTACTTCAAAAAGATAGGGCCAGTAATGTCATTTGGATGTAGAAAAACCGAGAGGTGGCTAGAGAAACAGACAGACAGGCAAACATCAAGGTGTGACATGTCTTCTAGAATGTTCTAAGTTATGGCATGTGAATGAAAATTTTGAACTGGTATAAAAGAGACTATGAAGGCATTTAGAGATCACAGCATTTAGAGATCCTGCATGAGGAGAGTGGTGTGAGAGGCACAGGAAAGGGGAGGCAGCTTGTTGCTGCTGCTGCCTCCTAAGGGATCTGAAAGGTCCCCCGGTACACATTGCTTTGATTCTTAACAGCCTGCAGGCCTTCGCTCCATAGAACACAAATAACCCAACTTCAGATGTGCAAGTGGGGAGTACTGACATCCTCAGGAGGCTAACAGGATTGTGTGCAAAAGACCTCGGTGAGCTTAAAATTAAGTTATGCAGATAGAAGATACTGATAATGACGGTGATCAGTGATTATGACGGGGAAGAAACCGGTGTCAGAGGAAGCAGGGTGAGGAAGAGCCAGGACCCAGAGGCCTGTGGCTGCTTGGAGGCCACCAGGAGATGGGAACAGCCAGATGGCATCAGCTGATTTGTTTTTAACAGGATTTAACATTCAGTAATGTACCCCCAAAATGTAGACCCAGTAAATTAAGGCTGTAATTCCATCTTGGTGTTGCGGTGACATGAATCCACTCAAGCCGGCCTGTCAGGGTTTATGAAGTTATCAGAGCCCCTTGATGGAATTACGGCACTATTATGCACAGCTGGGGGGACATTACTCCTTATCTTAACAGCAGTTAAAAGCACAGTGGCACAAAAGGGCACTAAAATACCAGTTCCCTATTAGTGAGCAGCAGGGACAGAGGACAGCAGCATGCATATATGCACGCCACTCTGTCTCTGTCTCCCTCTGTCTCTATCTCCCTCCCTCCCTCTCTCTCTCTTTCTCTGTGTGTGTGTGTCTCTGTCTTTGTCTCTTTCTGTGTCTGTCTGCCTCTCTCTGTCTCTGTCTCTGTCTCTGTCTCTGTCTCTGTCTCTCTCTGTCTCCTGTTCAAGTCTCTCTGCAGCACTCATCATCAGTCCTGGGTGCTGTATTTTCCACCTTGTCTCCTTCACAAATTTAGCAGAATTGCCACAGACAGTACAGTGTCTGAAACAGGCAGCATTTGGCCACCTTCTGGACATAAAGGAACACTGGCAGGTAATCAGTCTGTCCCCTTGCCCTCTAGAAGGGACCCATCAACATACTAGAAGCAGGACAAATGACTGGAGGTGTTTAAAAACAAATACCGGGATGCTTAGGACCAGCAGGTTGGGGTTCCCTCTGCATGGGACCCACTCCGCTATCTGCAAACTGTGTTATTTGGTCAGCCTGCTGCCCCTTTCTGATGCCCGGCCACCTATAGCATGACTGTGAAAACAGAATGTACTCCCTCAGTGTTGAGGGCAAGAACATCAGAGCACTGCTTAGCCCAGTCTGGAGTCGCAGTCACTCTCATCAAAGGTTAGCTGCTATCTTAGCATCCAGAGCAGTGTTTTCTTCTTGCCTTTACTTATTCTATTCCATCTATTTTATGTGCATGCCACTCATGCATGTGGAGGGCAGAGCATAACTTGTGGAAGGAAGTTGGTTCTTTCCTTCTACCATGTAGGCTCCATGGATCAATCTCAGGTCATAGAGCTTAGTGGTATCTGCCTTTGGAGCCATCTCACAGGCCCTACTTTCTTTTCCTTTTGTTTTTCTGAGAGAAGGTCCCACTATACAGTCCAGGCTGGCCTTGAACTTATAACTTGAGATCCTCCGCCTGAGTGCTAAGATTAGAGAAGGTCACCACCATGGCCAGCTATGTAATCAAGTAAGTATATTTGATTGACAGCTGTAAGAAAGCCACGAATCAAATTAGAACCATGGGCCCATAATAGGCTTCACAGGAGAAACTGGAATGAACACTAAGGAGAACCCTTTGAACTTGACACCAAGGAGAATGTGGTAACCTTGGTGACTGTAGTAGAAACCACTGAAACTGGTTTGACAAAGAACTGTAATCATGAGTTGTGTACTGCCAACATCTTTTTAGCTATTGACTATTGCTGACCTCCTGACACAGGACTAATACACAGGACCGGGTGTGGGTCCACTGACTGATTCTGTGTGTTTGTTTTTGTTTAAGCCCCTCCAATGTAGATTGATGGCTTCTGACTTTAGATATTTATTAGTAGATCAAGAACTCCAGGGCTGTTGAGAAGCAGCTTTAGTCCAGAGCCTGCGTGTTTCCATAAGACCTCACAGGCCTTCACAGTTCTCACCCACAGTTAACTCGGTTGAATTTCGAAGAGATTCTCTTTTCTTTGCAAGCATTCAAGAGAGGTCTTTCCTTTCTGTCTTACAGTTTATTCACTTCCATGCCATTTCAGTGGGATGTGGAACTCTAACAACAGTTACTACTGGGATTGAGCACCTGAGAATACAAATGTTTGATAAACACAGTTCAGGTCAGGTGAGTATTCAAGGTGTCAAGGCATCAGCAGGTGTGTTTTACTTAAAAAATTACAAAATCCTAATTTTAGCGTATGGTTTTTTTTCCCCTGCATGTATATCTGTATACCACTTGCCTGTCTGGTGTCCTTGGAAACCAGAAAAGGGCAGTGGATCCTCTGGAACTGAAGTTATAGATAGTTTTGAGTCACTATGTGGATACTGGAAATTAACCTCAGGTCCTCTAGAAGAGCATCCAGTGTTCTTAACCGCCCAGCCACACCGGGTATGTTTTAAGGAGAGAGTGAGGAATATCAGTTGGGCCAGTAGATAAGCTTAGTGTGAGATGAGGAGCAAAGGGTCCCCAAGTGTTCCTGAGTATCATAGCAGATAGAGACAGCTGGGCTCAAAACACCTGAGCAACTTTCACTCACAGAGCTTCAGTCTGACTTCCTGAGAATTCCACCTTACTTTCTTATTCTTAATTCCTCTTTGCTCTTAATACCAACTCCAACTGTAAAATCTAAGATAAACAAAAGGACAGATGTGCACCAGTTGAAGGACCATAGAAAAGAGTGATATTTAATATAAGCACAGATGTTGATACCATGCAGTGATGGTGTTATGTAGGCCATAAGAACAGTTATCTAATTAAATGCTATGGAGAATTCATTGGGATACAAGGTTAGAAGATATGGACAGATGCAGACTCAGGCCGAAAAGGAAGCCTCTTCCAGGACCATACACCCAGCCTCAGACTGAGGATTCTTTGATCCAGCACCTCCAAGGCCCCATCATAGCTATCTCCCTTCAGCTCCTCTAAACCAAACCATGTTCTTAGGAGCTAGTCTCGTAAACTCAGTCACCCACCAGATGACAGCCAATGAGACTCTTTGATCTTCCAGCATTCACCCCAATAACTGGCACCGGGTTTGATTTTATTAATAAGACCTTTTAAGATTCGTGCTACATTTCCCCAAGGTATTATATATTAGAACTGCTCAGCGAAGTATAAATAGGGCACACTAGAACAATGAAGTTCAGACTGCAGTGTTACAGGGCATTTGAAGAGATTAACACTCAGAAAAATGACTGGTCCATTTGAACTCATAGTGAGCAGGAGACCAGGTACTCCATACTGCAAGCAAGGTGGAAAGGCTAGAACCTTAGAGTGTGGGGAATGCCTTTTATAAATCTGTTGAAGTCTTCAATGTTTCTTGAAAATAGTGACTCGTCTCTCAAGACTCTGGGCTTGATGGCAGATCTCCCTGAAAGACCCCCCTCACTACACATGTAGCATGCATCCTTGGACGTAGCCATAACAGTTTATGCTTAATGAATGAGAAAGAATGTCCATTTCACTTGCTTTATGACTTGGGTGATGGTGGGCTAGGAACCAAAAATGTCTGTGCTTATTTTCAGAACTGACACCATGACGGGTGATCCATCAACCACCATTTACAGAGTCCCCACAAGATGACGATGGCGGATTTTGTCTTTAAAAGATGTTAAGTGCTGAGAGCCTTAACATCTGTTGACTTCTAGGGGACTCTGTCTTCACTGGGACTGTGGCTAGATTAACCTACTGACTGTGGAGCAGATCTTCCTCTGACTTGAAGAGCATAAAAGTCCACAGAAAACACCTGGCAGAGCTATCACCTACAAAACATTTAACTAGCCAATTATCATGCGTTTTATTAGTAGGGAAGGTCCTTGGGAATGGAGAACAGGCTGGTGAGAACATCTTGAGAGACAGTCATTCAGTCAGCCTTCCTTACCTACTTTGTGCATTAATTCCCACACAGGAAACAATAGTACTGACTTCTTGGGAGCAAAGGAGACTTGGATGCTAAGAGGTTTAAGTGATTTTTTAATATACATGCCTCACAGGCCAGTAGTGGGCAGAGGGTAGGGCAGACAGACAAGGTAGACTAGCCACAGGCTGTGGATGTTTACATTAAACTCTATAGGATAGCCAATAACAGTATTAATTAGCTAGTAATTATTAACAACATTTACCCAATACCTACTCTATGCCAAATACAATTCTAAAAACTTCTAATGCATTACCAAAATAAATGCTTATAAGACCCGTCTTTTAGAAAACACTTCTATTCTCTTCATTTTCATCAAAGGGAAACTGAGGCACATAGGGTTAAGCAACTTGTAGGTGACATATACAATAGCCTCTTTTGTGGATACACTGAAAATCTGCAGTGTTAAACTGTCAAAGTCAGATGTCATAGAGGGTCATTGGTTTTTAATGATAAGATAAATCTCCGAAAATTTCAAAGACTTGGTCATGTCATTGTCTCTGCTCATGACAGAATTAAGCTTAAGTCAATCGCAGAAAAAGCTCAGAAAATTCCGAAATGTTTGGAATAGAAATAATATGCTTCCAGGTAATCCCTGTGTTAAAGCTGAGACCATGGAGAAAATTAGAAAATAAGGTTGAGAGAGATGGCTCAGTGGTTAAGAACACAGAATATGCATGCAGAAGACCAGAGATAGTTCCCAGAATCTACATGTAGCATTTCACAATTGTTTATACCTCCAGTTCTAAGGGGGCTGTGACCTCTGAACTCCAGAGGTACCTGCACTCAACTGCATATACTCACACACAAATACACATAATTCAAAAAATTAAAAAAAAAATCTCAATGTCTATGATGCCACTAAAGCTGTGCTCAGAATAAAAGGCACAGCTGTACATATGTGCATTGGAATGGGAAGTTACCCAAATCCATGATTTAAGAAATAAGGGCAAATTCCATCCAGAGAAAGTAGCAATCATGACAAATAAGGCAGAAATTTTTAAAAAAGAAAGAAATGCATATACAATAAACTCCCCTCCAACCAATTTGAAAAACTTACTGCAAAGGACACATCCCTAGATAATCTCAGGTTATAAATAGAAACATAAGATATGCTCTTCTCCAAGGCTACACAGAGAAAGCCTGTCTTGGGATTAAAAAAAAAAAAAAGATATGTTCTTCCTCCAGAGTTCTGTGACACTGTTTTGCAAGGGAGCTGTATAAATATTTCATCATCATCTTTGTGATTATTATCACCACCACCACCACCACCACCACCATCATCATCATCATCATCATCACTTGAAGTCTCTGCAAGCTGTTCAAAAGAGGTAGGGAACACTTATCACACCTTCATCTGCAGACAAGTCTCCTAACTCTGAGACTAAGGTTCTATCCAAGAGGACCTAAAGCCTGAGCCCAAGGTCACATGCTTCCCTTGCTTCCTCCTTAGTCTAATAGTCAATGTCAGGTCCACTCCAACTCTCCTAGGTGTCTAGGAGAGCTGAGGCATCTAAAGCTTACAAGGTCACAGTTATGAAATACCAGCCTTTCCTGTTGACTGTCAACCTCTCGAGACTGCAGGAACGTTTTCAGTGTTTGATTAACAAGCAACGCTCTCTCTTCATCTCACAGGTGATGAGGTGTCCATGGAGATGTCAGTACCACCTCCCCATTTCATTGATAATTTAAGCATCTACTTGACTGGCCTGAAGTTCAGGCGGCAGTGATGGGTGGAGCCCAGACTTCAACAGTCTTCAAATTCCAGATTCGGTGCTTTTTCTAGCTCTCTGCACATTAGAGGTGCCAAATGTATTGTAAGTTTCCTGAAAAATAAACTTTTCTTCAAAGAGGAGTGCCTGAGCATGATACAGAGTCCACACTTCTCTCTCAGAGGATGAAGACAGGGTCTAATCTGGAGCTCACCTCCCAGCTCTGCCACCAACTGCCTGGGCGACACTGAGCATCCTAATCCGTTTCCTCACCTGTAAAACCAGGATGATAACAGCATCTGCCTTAGAGGTTTCTTGTTTTGTTTCGATATAGAAAAACCAGAAAGCACATACATACCAGTATCTAGCACAGCATTAAAAACAACCCGCACCAGCTGGGCACGCAGTCTTCCTTCCTCAGTCCTTCACCACCTCCAACTTTACTTTGGTTTTAAGCCTTACAAACCAAAATCTTCTTTAGAGCACAAGCAAAATACTAGCATTAGAACCCAAACACCCCTCTGAATACTCACAGGGTGCCCAGAATTGAGGATTTACAGCTGAGCAAATGATGTCTGCTCCACTACAAATACATTGAGGAAATGGCGACGTGAGGAATTTCAACACAGGATGGAGGCCCTGTGCCTAGTTAAAATAAGTGAAACCAGGGAGGGCAATGCATAGAGCCTCCCTCCCCCATGTTTATATAAGTGGCATTTTAAAATATTTTACTTGAACTCGGTCACATTCATTGACAGAGATTTATTAGGGAAAAATCTAAACCTCCCTTTCCATCAGGCAAGGTGTGGCCAGTACTACTCCATGTGAAATGGAGAACAGGAGAGGTGTGCAGGCTCCGAGGATGACGCTGAGGGCTCAGGATGGAACTCCAGGTCTCCTTTCTCGGGACAGTCTCCCGTCTTTCTGTCCCCACCTCCCGGAAAGTCAGCTCTACACTTTTCCGAGATTTGTGAAGGCGATGTTGCCTTTCTTTCATTGATCTCCCCTCTGCCTTTGCACAGATTGGAACAGGTTCGACCCCAGTCATTCCTGTACTCGGTTCAACAGAGCACACTTTGACTGTGTCGGGGGACCCCAGCCATCGGTACCCTCTCCTGTCTGTGGCCATCCCAGGCTCCATTTCTTTTCCTTTTCTTTTCTGGATTTTGTTGTAGTTTTGTTTTTGAAACAGAGGCTTATGGAGTCCAGACTAGTCTCAAACTTGCTATGTGGCTTTGAGCTCCTGACTTTACATTTCAAGTGCTAGAATTAGAGGCACATGCAGCCATGCCAAGCTCCACTTCCAGCTCCAAGACATCCACATCAATGACCTGCCTCTGAGGGGATATTTAAATGCTCTTGCACTCAAAGTAAATGTGAATAGCATACTATTGTGAAAAAAATCTCCAAAGGCACACTATAGAAAATTATTTTGTGTTTTGGTGGAGGCCAGAGCTGTTCAAAACAGTCATTATAAAATGGATGGCTGTGTGGGATGATGATTATAAAAACTTGCTTCACCACACTATCTTATTCTCTTAAGGGACTTCATAAAATCACGTGATGTAGCTAAAGTATATACAGTAGGATGAATGTTCCATACACTGTGGTAGATAGCATTTATAAGGACTATCAGTGGAGTTAGTGAGTTAAGACTGATGTCTGGCTCTGGGAGAGAACACCAGAATACACTGAGTGACTATCCGCCCCAGGCTGGTGAGGGCAACACCATGATGCCTTATGAAGTAAAACCATCAATTCTTTTTTAACTTACGTTTTTAATAACTTTATAGATAAGTACTATATTCACACCGTTTCCAACCATCCCTCCCCACCTCCAACTCCTCCCATGCCCCCCTCACTCCCTCTCAAATTCATCTTCTTTTATTATTGTTGTTACACAGACACATATGGAGAGAGACAGAGAGAGAGAAAAAAACTTCCCTGGGTCCAGTTAGTGCTTGTGAAGCTTCAAGGTGCTTGTGAAGCACTGGCCTCCTTCTCACAGGCATGAGGGTGAAGAAAGGAAGCCACTCAATAAGGAATCCTGTTGTTCCAGGAGGACAATATGGATTGTCATCTTGTGGCAGTAAGATGGGGCCTTCTGTCAGAGGCTCCAGCCCATGCAGAGACTGCCTTAGCTGTCACACCACTTACAGTGCGTTTCCCTTCAGCCTAAGGGAAGGGACCTTCACTGGCCAAGCCAGAGATGGCTCTGGGAGAGGATGGGGAAGTGAGTTAAGATGCCTGGCCAGAGCATCTATCTGCTCTTCCTAGAAGGCTGGGCCTCCCAATCTGCTTCGTAAAGATGTCCTTGTCTTTGCACATGCCCAGTAACTTCTGAAAGACAGCACTCTAATTTGAGAAGGATCCAAGAGCCAGTGGACAATTTTCTAGCATGCTAGACAGACAGACAAGAATGTGCAGGGCAAATGGGTCAGAGTCCCCTGTGTTTTCTTCTGGGAATTCCTATTCCTGAGTCCCAGGCACTGTTGGTCTGAGAGCCTTTCATCCAGGACTGTTGGGTGAATCACTCCTCCAGGGTTGGAGAGATGAGGACCTGCATCCCCAGAGTATTATAGCAGAAAACCAACTCCCTTGGCCAACTACCCCTGGGCATGGGGACCTACCCTGAAGTGTCACTCTATTGGAGAAAACTGACTTCCCTCTCCCAGCAGGTGTCATTTGCAGATATCTTCTTTGTGAGGGGTGGGATTTTGCATCCACTTCCCCTTCTCCGTGCTGGGATTTTGTCTGCTTTGAAATCGTGCAGGTCTTGGGTGTGCTGTTGCGTTCTCTGTGAGTTCATATGTGCGTGGGTCCTGTTGTGTCTGGAAGGTGCTGTTTCCTGGGAACCATTCACCACCTCTGGCTCTTACAATCCTTCCAGCTCCTCTTCCACATGTTGTTTTCTTTGGGGAGTGGACTTATTTTGTTTTGATTTTTTTTTGTCTTACTGGGTTTTTGATTATTTTGATTTTTTCTTTTGTTTTTTGGAGAAAGAGATAGAGATAACGAGACAAGAGAAAGAACATGAATTTGGGTGGGTGAGTAGGAAGGTACGGAAGGTCTGGGAAGAGTTGTGGGAAGGGAACATGATCAAAATATGTTGTATTTAAAAAATTAAATAACAGCGACAAAATAGGGCCATTATAGATATCACTAAGGTTTGTCATCGTATTGGAAGAAGGTAGGTCCCCAGTACAGAATGAGTGATGTCCTTATAGAAAGGAGAAATTTGGGAAGAGATACACACAGGCAGAATGCCATATACAGAGAAGTCAGATGTCAGGATGACGTATCTATGAGCCAAGAAATAACAAAGGTTGCCAGCCAAACACCAGCCCTCTGTTGCCCCCCAGGATTTTTTTTTTTCATTTTTTGCCTTCAAACAGTATATCCCCAAATGAAACTGACAAGGACTCAGAAGGGTTAGTCAGTATTTCTTGACAGCACCAAGGAAAGAAGAAATTTCATTTCATGTTGTGATCACAAGATCTTCCTCCATTCCTAAGTCACGTTCTCCTGAAGAAGATCATATCTTACCAAGGCCGCCATCATCCCTCTTCCCTGGCCTCTGTGTCAGATAAAGGACAGGCGCAGATGGAGACCAGAGAGGCCTCTGGAGAGTTTTGGCCTTGCTTGTTTATTCTGGGACACACTTATGCCATCTCAACTGTGGTCAAAGGACTCTGAATCAGAACACAAACAAAGCTGACTGTGGCCAAGGGCCAGGGTAAAGTTCTCTTGTGCAGCTTTCTTGGAGAGCCATTTTGCATAGCCTTTTATATGATAATCACAGCTCCTTCCTATGTATTGAACTTTGCAGCCAGAAGGAAAAATAAATAAATAAGGCTGACTAATGGCTTGTTTCCCCAGAGGCGGCTTTTTATGGGATCATATGTTTTTTCAGCTTCTCCATCACAGTTTCCTGCTTGGACACTAGGAGCCCTTGACATTGGCTACAACTTCATGCATTATGGATAGCAACCCAAACCACCGCCCCTGAGTGGCTGGACTGGAATCCAGCAAGACCACAGCACCATCCCAGGTCACAGCCATAGCAAACCTTGTACCCTTTGATGACCGTAGCAGGTCTTTCAACAACTTCCAGGTCGAACATGGCCCTTCTATGGCATTTCGGAGAAAAAACAAGATCAGGTAGACTGATCTTGCAAATAGTCAAGAGCAACTGCAGCAACTAACACACACACACACACACACACACACACACACACA
>CABHPR010116389.1:0-15839 GCA_902168415.1 Peromyscus melanophrys
GAAGACAGGCTAGTGGCATGGCTTAGAAGGTAAAGCCACTTGCTGCCAACCCTGATGACCTGAATTCAACCCCCAGGACACACATAATGCAAAGAAGGTGAGAAGTGACCCCAGTGGGTTGTCCTCTGACCTGCACACACATGCAAGACCATGTGTGCACATACACACGTACATATCTAAATGTAATAATAAAAAGAATGCAGCCAGGCGGTGGTGGTGCACACCTTTAATCCCAGCACTCAGGAGACAGAGACAGGTGGATCTCTGTGAGTTCGAGGCCAGCCTGGTCTACAGAGCAAGTTCCAGGACAGTCAGAGCTGTTACACAGAGAAACCCTGTCTCAAACAAACAAACAAACAAACAAACAAACAGAATGCTTACAACCACAAAAAATGAGTCTATACATCACACACACACACACACACACACACACACACACACACACACACACACAAATTAAAAGGAAGATAGAGTTCTGTTCACAAGATGTTGGCAAATCACAAATTTTCTAATTGTTCTTGACAATATATCTCCCAACTTGGGGTTATGTAGAGAGCAAACCAGTATCCAATGGCCTTTTCTGTTCTCCTCCACTCTTTTTTGTTGGTTTGTTTACTTTTTCAAGATAGGGTTTCTTCATGTAACATCCCTGGCTGTCCTGGAACTCACTCTGTGGACCAGGCTGGCCTCAAACTCACCTCAGAGATCCACCTGCCTCTGCCTCCCGAGTGCTGGGATTAAAGGTGTGCGCCACCACCACCTAGCTCTCCTCCACTCTTTTTTTTTTAAAGATTTATTTATTTATTATATATATAGGGTTCTGTCTGCAGGTATGCCTGCAGGCCAGAAGTGGGCAACAGATCTCATTAGGGAAGGTTATGAGCCACCCTGTAGTTTCTTAGGACCTCTGGAAGAGCAGCCAGTGCTCTTAACTGCTGAGCCATCTCTCCAGCCCTCTCCTCCACTCTTATTCAGTACATTATGCTCCATGTCTGGTGCCCATGTATACCCCAGCAATTCTCTGGCACATCTCTGGCAAACACCAGCTGGGGATGTCTAATTCAGTTCTAACACTGTCCCACAGGATGCAGGCTCAGTCCCATTAGAGTGCCCCCTCAGATGCCAGTGCAGGATGTGACCTGTACTTCTGACCAACTAGCTGTAAGCTAGACTTCCCCTCTTCAGGTCTGAACAATTTTCTTGGGTGGCTTACAGAACTCAGAAAAAATGCGCATCACTTGTGTAGTGTGTTAGTTTTCCATTACTGTAACTAATACCTGAGGCCATCAACTTATAAAGAGAAAAGGTTTCCATCACCCTGGCTTCAGGAGTTCCAGTCCATGATCCGGGGTGATGCGGTACCTCAGAACGAAGGGTATGGAAGAGAGAAAAGCTGCTGAGGACATAGCCAGGGCCTGGGAGGAAATGAGACCAAGGTCTCACCATCCCTGTCCAGGGCACACACTTAAAGACCAGAATATCTCCCACGAGGCCCCATCTCTTAAAGTTTTCACCACCTCCCAACAGATCGAAGCTGGGCCTTTGGAGGACACGGACGCACAAACTTAAGCCTGGACCAATTTGTTAGAAAAGATATCACCATGGATACAGATGAAGATCCGGAGGGAAAAGCCAGAGATGCAGAGGGCAAAGCATGTGGGGAGGGAGTGGTACTCACCCCAGGCACCGCACGTGCCTGGCTGCCGAGAGGCTCTGCAGACCTCACCGTTCATCACACAAGCATGGCTGGTTACACAACTGGCCTTTCGGGGGATCCATGCAGCCCTTCTCTGGCCCCCATGTTTAGGGGTGGGGCTGAAAGCCTCAGCCACACCTCGTATTTCTAGTGACCAGCCCTATCTGTGAGATACTAGTTATCTAACTGACACACAAAACATACTATTTTGGAAATAATTTAACTTAAAAAAATTTTTATTTGTGTGCATTGGTGTGTATCTCTTTGTCTATGCTGTGTGGGTGGGGATGTTTACGAAGACCAGAAAGAGTGTCAGGTCCCCTGGAACTGGAGTTAAGGGGTTTGTGAGCCACCTGATGTGGGTACTAGGATTAACTCTGATGCTCCGCAAGAGCAGTGCATATTTTTAGCTGCTAAGTCATTTTCTAGTCCAATTCATTTTTCCTTCTTTTTTTTTTTCTTTTTTCTTTTTGGTTTTTTGAGACAGAGTTTCTCTGTGTAGTTTTGGTGTCTGTCCTAGAGCTCACTCTGTAGACCAGGCTGGCCTGGAACTCACAGAAATCCGCTTGGCTCTGCCTCCCGAGTGCTGGGATTAAAGGCGTGCGCCACCACTGCCTGGCCATGTTCTTATTTCTCAAAGTATGATTTAAAAAGCTTCCCCCTTTCTTCCCTTGTTCCTCTGGTGACTAGGTAAAGCTGGGTTATCTTGACCAAATTGTTGAAGGAGGGAGACACTCATCATTCCAGCAGGAGTGCCTGCTGGCTGAGTGGGCAATGCAGCTGTGTGTTTAGGAGTGTCATGCAATCACAGTTCTCAGTTTAAAACAGCTCTCAATATATCACTGTATCTGAGGCACTGTGGAGACGCTGAGGGTGTATGAAGAAGTATGGCACAATCCACACCCCAAGAAACTTGAAGTTGTTCTGGAAGATAACTGGCATGACAAGAAAGTTTACTTTGATGTACTCAAAAATGCCTGGACCAGGCGGCCAGTGGTGCACGCCTCTAATCCCAGCAGTCGGGAGGCAGAGCCAGGCGGATCTCTGTGAGTTCGAGGCCAGCCTGGGCTACAGAGTGAGATCCAGGACAGGCACCAAAACTACATGGAGAAACCCTGTCTCTCAAAACCAACCAACCAACCAACCAAACAACCAACCAACCAAACAAACAAACAAACAATAAAAATGCCTGCACATCTCCTGTTACTGTTTCTTCAGAGGTATAGGTGAAGCTCCATAGCAATAGAGTATCCCATGTTTCATTGTATATCGTAACTCTGAATGCTGGCTAAAGGTGATACTGAGCTGTAGAGGTGACAGTCCTTGAGGGAGGGTGTCACGCAGTGGTGGGCACTTGCCTGGCATGTGGAAATGTAGGAAGCTTTGATTTGTTTGCCAGCACTGCCCCCCCCCCCCCAAAAAAAAGTAATGCTTTCAAGTTTAAGTGTCTCTGGAATGGACTGACTGTAAGCTTTATCTGGAAAGGAAATTCCATCAGCTGCCAAAGGTTTAATGAGAGGATTTGTGTGCACAGTTAGGAGACATTATTGACGGAACTGGACCAGCTGCAGAGCAGAGTCTGTGCCTTGCAATTCCCCCGCCTCCCGCCCTGGCTCCAGCCAACAAGGCCGAAAGATGAAAAGGAAGACGTGCATTCTGCCAGGAGAGCCAGAGAGGGTCTTGCCAGTGACACCAGTGGCGTGGGTGACCCCATCCTCTCTCAGCATGTTTAAATGCTGAGCACAAAGGAAGGTCAGGTTTGCCAGGCTCTCCTGCGAGTGCCATGAACAGGCCACCTGGCCATACGGCCATGGTAATTGTGGTATCAGCCACTGAGTGACTGAATCATTTCAAATGCTCTGGGGATTAAAGGGGGAAAGAGGGTGGAGGGGGACGGTCAGGGCTGTGTGTAACACTTTGTGGCCCCTTACTTCGCCTCTGCCAAGTCCAGCCCACCCACCTCATGCCATGGTCTAAAACAGACTCTTGTCTTAAAACTGGAACTTTTACTTTTTTGTTGTTGTTGTTTTGTTTTCTAGTCCACACTCCTTCATTCCAGGGAAACTTTCCCTAAATTACTCTCAACTTCAACATGATTTAAAATTTTATGCTCTCATTTTACAAATTTCTTTACTGAAGAAAACTTGGAGCAATTAGCTAAATGGGTGAAGCCATATTCACTGACAGTTCATTGCCGAACAACCATCATCAATATGTATATTTAGGAAGCTGTGATTGACATGTGCAGATTTAGGTCAGCACAACAGGTAATTTGCATTCTGCTTCCATTGCTTTTTATGTAGTTATACCTAGCTCCCTGAGAGAGGACGTGGTTTTGAAACGATGTGTGTGTGTGTGTGTGTGTGTGTGTGTGTGTGTGTGTGTGTGTGTGTGTACTTATGTGTGGAAGCCAGCAGTTAATGTCAGATGTCTCCTTGATTGTTCTCCAACATATTTTTTGAGACAGGGTCTCTCCTGAACCTGGCACTTGCCAATTTGGCTGAAGTGGCCAGCCAGCAAGTCCTGGGATCACGTCTCCCCTTCTCCAGTGTTGGGATTCCAGGTGATTGCTGCCATGCCGGGCTTTTATGTGGATTCTGGAGGCTTGAACTCAAGTCCCTAGGCTTGTACGGCACCCATTCTACTCACTGGGCTGTCTCCTCAACTCTGGTCATTGTAATTCCTTTTTTAACTTCATTTTTTTTATTGATTGATGGATTAAATTTTTTTAGATTTATTTATTTTATATATTTGAACATTTATATATATGTATGTATGCATGTGTATGTACACTACATGTTTGTCTTGTAGCCAAGAAAGTCAGAAAATGGCTTCAGATCCCTCGGAACTGGAGTTATAGATGGTTGTAAGCCACCGTGTGGGTGCTGGGAATGGAGCCCTGGTCTTCTGCAAGAGCAACAAGTGCTCTTAACTGCTGAGCCATCTCTCCACACACATATACCCGTAATCACAACTACTAATGCCCTCCCCTTTGCTAGTGGATTACATTTATTTATTTATTTTGTGTGTGTGGGTTCTCATAGACATGCGTGTGGGCCATGGGACATGTGTGGAGGTCAGAGGACAACTTTCAGGAGTCAGTCTCTCCTTCCATTACGTAGGTCCTGGGGATTGAACTCGGGGCTATCTAGCTTGGCCCGGAGGCACCTTTACCTGCTGAGCCATCTCACTGGTCCCCCAGTGTTAATGGAACCCAGTGGATGCCAGGGAGTGCTACAGCTCACAAGTCAGGAACTATGGATGCTGAAACAGAGAGGGCAGAGAAAACCAGGAGCCTCCTGTCCAGACTTCTCTCCTCAAGAAGGGTACGAGTCACTGCGGATTTGTCCAGCGGTTCGCAGTCTCGGCTGCACCACTTGCTGGCTGTGTGGCCTCTGGCAAGCTAGTTCACTCTGGTTTCCTCAGCAATTACGTTGAAATGACTATGATTTCTTCCTCACAAGAATTAGGGTAATGGTTCTCAACCTGTGGGTCTCAGCCCCCTTGGGGGTCAAACAACCATTTCACCCAGATTGCATATCAGATATCCTGAATATCAGATATTTACATTACGATTCATGATGGTAGCAAAATTACAGTTATGAAGCAGCAATGAAATAATATTATGGTCGGGGGTCACCACAACATGAGGAACTGTATTAAAGGGTCACAGCATTAGGGAGGTTGGGAACCATTGGCTTAGGGAAGATGAAATAAATTAAGCTAGTATTCCAGAACCAGTGCCTGGCATGTCCTTGTGGCTTTTTTTTTTTTTTTTTTTTTTTTTTTTTTTTTTTTTTTTTTTTTTAGCTATGGGCACAGGTCAGGGACATTAGGGGCAACTGTTATAGTTTCTGTCCCTCTGCTTTTAGACAAGGTCCTTTATTTTGCTGGGGAAGCAACTGTGTTGTTTCAGTATGAATATTAGAATTTAATTCTGAAAGAAAGTGAACAGATCCAGGAAATAGAGTCCTCTGACACATATATAGCACATTGTTAATTTTTTTAAGCCTGGGAAAATGACAAAAGCCATTCCTCTTGATGACTGCTCCGTGCGGCTTTTCTGGGCCTCCAGGGATCTGGTCTGTAAAAGCCTGTTATGTGGCTCTCTGCGTGAACGCTCGTGATTACACCCGCCACCTCCGCTTACCCAAAAATCATTTCATCGCTGTTCTCTGAGACTTCAGACCGAAAGTGGGCTTTTTTTTTTTTTAATTGTCACTGGTTCAGTAGCGAGCTCACTGTGTACAGGGCCAGGGGACACGGGCTCAAGTCCTAGTCACCCCCTTCATTCTTTCCCTGATTGCCTGAGTGGCTTTTAGCATGTCACTTGACATCTTTGAAGCCTGCTTTTCTCTTCTGAAGAGTAGATGTCTTACATAACCACCTCAGAGAGATGGCGGAGGATTAGATTAATTTGTTAATACAGGGATGTAGAGTCTTGAATCCACAAAGCTCTGGATTTGGTCCTCAGCTTTGGGGAAAAAAGTCACTAATATGCAAGAAAGTATAGCAAAATTAAGGGCTATGCCTGTTCCATTTTTAGTATCTGATAGTGTGACCTAAGCCCATTGAACTTACTACATACCCACAAAGGGGTTCACATGCCTGTTCTCCAACATGTCTCCTCCACAAAAGGAGACTTTCTGGAAACACGCCATGTCCAGTAGCTGGCGGAGCATGGCAATGAGCAGGTAATTGCGGGGTCAGACTTTGCACTTCCTGTGGCTTCTCATAATAAACCAGCTTGTTTATCTCCATCTGAGACGAGCAGGCCCATTTATTCCTATTGTGCCCTGTTCTGTCACGTTTCACACCGGCTGCTACTTTATTAATTAAAGTTCCCGAAGAAAACATCTCTATTTCAGCCGAGATCTGCATCTCTTACAACAGGCAGACGTAGCCCTTTTAAGGAGATGACTGTGTGGTGCACTTTGCTCCCTAAGAGACAGGCTTGTAGCTATAGAAACTGCGGGCTCGTCCAGGCCAGTGGTGTGGACAAGGCGGGGGTGTGCTGACATGGTTGATTTCTTTCTTAGTCACTGCTCTGCAAAATGCCCAGGGACACTGGTGGGGTAACTAAGAGCTGGCATTCGCCCCTACTGTGTCTCCCCCCCCTTTATAGCTTCAGATAGATAAGAAGATACTGCGTGGGGGTGAAGATGAGGAGCGTGCATAATACACACATGAAAATGCAACAATGAAGCATGTCATTTTGTACAAGCAGTATGTGCTAACAAGCATGGCATAGTCCGACATTTTTGCACTCATATGGTCCAAGCATTGCGTAGTAGGAACTGGAAATACATGGCTATTCATTTGTTCAAAACACATTGATTGAATGAAAGGTTTTTAGATCTGTATGAACACATTTCTATCACCAGCACTTGCAGAAATTGATTTCAAGTTCTGTCCTTCACCAGTATGTCTTTGGTGGGGAAAAAAGGTGTATTTTATGTGCATGACTTTTTCTGTATGCGTAGTATGTGCCTGCAGTGCCTGAGGAAGCCAGAAGGGGCATCAGATCCCCCAGAACTGGAATTGAAGATGGCTGTGAGCCCCCACGTGGGTGCTGGGAATTGAACCCAGGTCCTCTGCAGAGCCGTCAGTGTTCTCAACTGCTGAGCCGTTTCTCCAGCCCCTTTTACTGGTACTTCTTTTGTACAACAATAAAATAGACACTTCCTATTATTTCTGCTTGTTCATCCATTTATCCATTTATCTGTTTTACTAACGTGGGGGGGACAGTCCCAGCCATGTCTCCCTTTTTCTTGCTCAATTGCTGTACACCGTTAGCGTTTGGCAGAAGGTTGCCAGGTTTGTGGCAAGTTCACATTGTGACCAATTCTGAACTTGAGCCCAGTGTCATTTGGTCAACAGTTGTCAAGTTTCCTTCTCAGGTGCCAGGCCTGTGCCAAGTTCTGGGCATATGTAAGTAAGTAGGACACTGCGTTACAGGGCTTGGGCTGTTATGATGCCATACCACGGACTGGACAGCTTAGAAACAATTTGCATTTCTCACAGTTCTAGAGCCTAGAAATCCAAGCTCATGCCAGCATGGTCCGGTTGTGATGAGGGCCCACTTCTTGGTGGCAGACTGTCAATCACGTGATAGGGGAAAAAAGCAAGCCAGCACCTTGGCCTCTCTTAAAAGGACATCAAGGGTCTGGAGAGATGGCTCAGCAGTAAAGAGCACTAAGTGCTCCTCCAAAGGACCTGGGTTCAGTTCCCAAGTCCCACATGTTGGCTAACGACTGTCTGTAACTCCAGTCCCCAAGGACCCAGTGCCCTCTTCTGGTCTCCTCAGGCACTGCATTTGTGTAGTCCACAGGAAAAACACCATACACATAAAATAAAAATAATCTTTTTTTGTCTTTTTTTTAAAGATATGAATCCTCTTCATGAGACATCAGCTCCAATGACCTAATTATTTCTCCAAGGCCCCACTTTCCAATAGCATCATGCTAGGAGCTAGGATTTAATTGGTAGAAATTTGGGACATAAGCTTTAGGTAAGTGGCAGACGTGGTCTCTGTGTACCCACATTCAGAAGTATGTGGCCCTGTAGGGGTTTGATGAGGGATGTGAGGGAGGGAACTGGGTCCTTGTTCAGGCCTGCAAAGCACTGTACTGTATGCATGCCTCCTTTTCACCTGCTAACCCTTCTGCCAGGGATGCTCTTCCATGCCTTTTCTCTTGGATAGGTCTTCATCTGACCTGGGTACAGATCACAGGTTACCTTCTCTGGAAAGCTTCCCTAACACCCCACCCCCCCAAACTGGTTTCCTCTGAACCCCGTATGGAGTTAGATTTGCTTGTCTGTTCAGTTCAGTGATTTTTTTTTTCTTAACTGTATAGCCTATGTTTGACACTGTACTTAACACAAATAAACTTGGCCCTTGGGCAGTGACTTTCCCAATTCACGGAAACCGAACTCACAGGAATCTGATCTATAAATCTGAAGGTAACATTCCTGGCAGCTGAGGTCAGAAAGGGCAGAGCAGAGGAGACCACACCGTCCCATACCTCTTGTCCAGGTTCCACCTCTCTCCACACACACACTTCCATTCTGTGGTAGCAGCCTATGGTAACCTTCTCTTGGCTGGACTGTGAATGGCTAGGGCAGGCTCCTCCAGCTATGTGCAAAGTCTCCATGAAGATGAAAAACATAGAGAAAGTAGCCAGACATGGTGGTGTACAGCCAGCACACAGGAAGACCATGAGTTCAAAACTCGCCTAGGCTACATAGCAAGACCCTGTTGAAGGAGGAGGAGGAGGATTTCACCTGAAGGCTGTCAATTTGTTTGTAGGTTTTGTTTTGTTTTTTGAGACAGGGTTTCTTTGTGTAGCCCTGGTTGTCCTGGAACTTGCTCTGTAGACCAGGCTGGCCTAGAACTCAGAGATCCTTCCTGCTTCTGCCTCCTGAGTGCTGGGATTAAAGACATGTGCCACAAAAACCGAGTTTTTTTTTTTTTTTTTTTTTTTTTTTTTTGGCGGTGCTGGGAATTGAACCTGTGGCCTCATGCAAGCAAAGTAAACATTCTGCCTTGGAGCTACAGTCCCCTTAGCCATCCACCTACTTTCTAACCTATCAACATATAAATAGATTAGGGAGATTGCTCAGTTGGTAAGGTGCTGGCTGGGTGAGCATGAGGACTTAATTCAATCTCCACAAAAGAGGGGTGGTAGGGGAGGGGGGGGGCAGTGAGGAAAATGGGCATAGCAGCCCTGGGAAAGTGGAGACCAGAGATCCCTGGGGCTCACTGGCTCAGTGTGGCTGGATCAGCAGGTTCCAGTTCAGTGAGGGACCTTGTCTCAAGTAAGATGGAGAGTAATTCAGAAAGACAACGGATGATGGAGCCAAGAGGATGGCTTAATGGTTAGAGTTCTGCAACTTAAGCATGAGGACTGGAATCTGGATCCCCTGAACCCACATGAACTCCAGGTGGGCTTGACAGCCATCCTGTAATTCTAACCTGGGAAGGCAGAGACAGGGGATCCCCAGAGCAAACTGACTAGCGAGACTAAGCAAATCCAGAGCTCTGGCTTTGACTGAGAGATCCTGCTTCAAAGAATAAGGTAGAAGAATGATGGAGGATTGTGGGGGTATTGTGTTCCCCAAAATATTGTGTATGCTAATAAACTTGTCTGGGGTCAGAGAACAGGACAGCCACAATATGAAACAGAGGTTAGGCAGTGGTAGCATACGCCTTTAATCCTAGCATTCCAGAGACAGAAATCCCTCTGGATCTCTGTGAGTTCAAGGCCACATTGGAAATGGCCAGGCATGGTGACCCACACCTTTAATCCCAGGGAGTGGTGGTAGAAAGCAGAAAGGTATATAAAGCGTGAGGACCAGAAACTAGCGGCATTTGGCCTGGAGAAGCATGTGGCTGGTTAAGCTTTTAGGCTTCTAGCAGCAGTTCAGCTGAGACCCATTCTGGATGAGGGCTCGGGGCATCCAGTCTGAGGAAACAAGACCAGCTGAGGATTCAGCGAGGTGAGATAGCTGTGGCTTATTCTGTCTCTCTGACCTTCCAGTGTTCACCCCAATAACTGGCCTCAGGTTTGATTTTATTAATAAGAACTTTTAAGACTCATGCTACAGAGGATGATCACTGGGGCCTCCCCATGGACCAGCACACACACCACACATGTGTCCACACTTGCAAAACATGCAAACACACAGGTACCTCATACACACATGAAAATGGGGGGAAAAAATGAAGCCTGACACTGACCTCTAGCCTCTAGATGTGTAAAAATGCAGACATGTGCATGGCACGCGCATGCTTTGTGTGTGTGTGTGTGTGTGTGTGTGTCACACACACACACACACACACACACACACACACACACACACACAAAGATACAAAGATAAGATTATTGCAGTAGTGACCTATATTCTATCTTTCCAATGTGCCTTGGCTTTATGATGTTAGGAGTAATAAATATCCTCTGAGGATATGATTTACATATAAAAGGATCTTTCTGGTTCTGATGTGAAAAAAAGACTTTGTGAGAATTGCAGAAGCAAGCTGATAAAGCAAGAGACAGCAGCCCACATCTACTGCCTGCGCATATTACCCAGGCACCGCAGAACTGTCCAACTCGTAGAGGGGGAATGCATTTCTCTGGTGATTTTTAAGATCACTATATCCTGTATGGATGGTGTTTTGCCTGCATGGATGTAGGTGTGTGTCAGTGCCCTCTGAAGTTAGAAAAGGGCACTGGATTCCTGGAACTGGAATTACAGATGGTTGAGAGCCACCATGTGGGTGGTTGGAATCAAACCCAGGTCCTCTGGAAGAGCAGCCAGTGCTCTTGACAGCTGAGCCATCTCTCCAGCCCCTCTCTGTTGACTTTTAAGAGACTTGCCTTCATCTTCCTCTAAAGCGGGGCAGGCCAGGGCATATCCCGACTCCTCGTGGTAGTCAATGCTTACCTGCAGGGCAGACTGTGCACTTGCACATGGATGGTGGCTGTCTGTGGGTTTTGAAGGAAGACACCTCCTATCAGTCATTCTTGTTAATCTCTGAACTTCACTCACCGGGGAACCTGTGCTGAGGGTTACCCTGTTCCAGATTTTGTTTTGTTTGTTTTGCTTTGTTTACTTTTGGGACAGGGTTTCTCTGTGTAGCTTTGCACCTTTCCTGGAACTCACTTGGTAGTCCAGGCTGGCCTCTAACTCTCAGAGATCCACCTGCCTCTCTCTGCCTTCCATGTGCTGGGATTAAACCACCATCATGCTACCCAACTCTCTTTTTGCCTTCTAGGGCACTGTACTCATGCACGCGCGCGCATGCACACACACACACACACTGACACACACACATACACATAAATAATAATAAACTTTTTTTTTAAAGCCAAGGATGGTGCCACACTTAACAGCCTCAGCACCGGGAGTGAGGGAGAACAAATACGGTCAGATCCTGGGAGCATTCTGCCAGCCAGCCCAGCCAAACGATAGTTTCCGATTCAGAGACCCTGTCTCAAGGGAATAAGGCAGGAAGTGTAGGGCGGCACAGATGTCCTTCTTTGGCCTCCACAGGCCTACACACACACACACACACACACACACACACACACACACACACACACACACACCCTTACTTAACCTCTGGCCCTCAGTTTCCTCAGAGCAGTGAATGGGTGAATGCATACTAACTGGTCCTTCTCTGAGCGAGCAGCGCTCAGGAGGGCCTGTTAAATGCACCACCCTGTGCTCTCAGTGTTTTCCATTCTACATCAGAATGTGGCTCCTTCAGGGCAACGAGGCCAGCTTTGTTTCTACCTTGATTCCTTTTTATCGTTATTACTTGTGATTCATGCAGCTCATTATGTTTCTAGGCTATTAAAATGGGGAAAATGTCACTCAGAAGAGCAGGAACAACGGAGCCCACAGGAGCTCACTCAGTAACTGGCATTAACAATCACAAAAGCCAGAAGTTAGGCATTAGCAGGAAGACAGAATCCGATGCAGGCAATCAACAGTTTTGTGCCGTGGCCTCTGACGGACTATAATCCCCGCGCCCATCCTCCCTTGAAATGCTTGCTTCAAAGGGTCTTAATAATTTACTCAATTTCCAAAATAACTGACAGGCTCTTACGCTTGTTTGTCTGTGGGATGGATGAGCTGGAAGAGGGAGAAAGATGGCTTGGTTTAAGGCACCTGCCTCCACCACTTCATCTCCCTCATTTCAAAGGGAGTGCTTGTTTTTAAGACAATCATTTTTTTTAATGGAATCTCCAGTTCAACCTTAGCCTAAAAAGTAGCTGCACCCTTAGGAGGGCGTTGCACCCAGGGCTGCTCCTCATACCCACACTGGCATTGTTGCAGAGGGCTGCCCTTGCACAGCACATAGGTGAACAGATGTCCCTTGCTCTCTGCTCTTCAGTGAGGCTTGCTCATCTGGAGACTGGATTCTGTTAGCGGCCACTGTTACCATCGCTTGCTAGAAGCCTGGATTTATACAATATTGGATTTCCTACAGAGGGACAGTGACTTCATTTCTGCTGCAATTCTTGACACAAATGTGAATTAAAAAAAAAAAAAAGGGGGATTCACTCCAGCACTTGGGAGATGGAGAGAAGAGGATCAGGAGTTGAGGGCCAGCCTGGGCTACAGGAGAAATGAAGGCAGGAAGATCAGGAGTTAAAGACTGCCTGGGCTACTTGAAGCAAACAAACAAACAAACAAACAAACATAACAGGATTTCTAGTAATGCCGAAAAGAAATTGTTTTCTTTTCGGTTTTTCGAGACAGGGTTTCTCTGTGTAGCTTTGGAACCTGTCCTGGCTCTTGCTCTGTAGACCAGGCTGGCCTCAAACTCACAGAGATCCGCCTGCCTCTGCCTCCCGAGTGCTGGGTCTAAAGGCGTGCGCCACCACCGCCCGGCAAGAAATTGTTTTCAAACCATCAGACCCATGCCAAAAGGCACAGTCTAGGACAAAGACTCAATCTGCGTAGACGCTCTCAAAGTCCCAGTCTCTTTGGAGGCCAAGGTGACACAGTGGGCTACGTAGTGACAACCAGAGCTACAGAGTGAGACCCTGCTTCAAAAACAACCTAAAAATTAATTTATTAGAAGTAAATGATTGAATAAGTACCAGTGGGTCAACTACAACGTGGGGTAATAGGGAATTCTACATAAGCTTTCCACGTTGCTCCAGTGTTGGAAGTTGAGCCAGCGCTTGGCTAGGTCCGAGCAGGCTCTGCATGGCTGAGCTTTACAAAGCCCTTCCCACTGGGCACCAAAGCACCCTGGGCTTGTAATACTCTGTTTACTGCCTCCCTCTCTCCACAGCGTGAAATCACTGTCACGTAGACCATAATCCCTGCTCACCCTTCCAAAGCGTGGAACAAAATGAAAATTTAGAAACAAAGAATTAGAAATGAAATGGAAAACAGACGCTAGACGTGAAATTAAAGGTTGCCGGGCGGTGGTGGCACACGCCTTTAATCCCAGCACTCGGGAGGCAGAGGCAGGTGGATCTCTGTGAGTTCGAGGCCAGCCTGGGCTACAGAGCAAGTTCCAGGAAAGGTGCAAAGTTACACAGAGAAACCCTGTCTTGAAAAACCAAAAAACCAAAAACAAACAAACAAACAAACAAACAAAAAAGATAAGAAGTTAAACATCTGTGCAGGCAAGTGCAGCAGGTGAGCACTTGCCAGGCACCTTTAAGGACCCGGATTCCACCCCCAGCTCCACAAACAAAAACAAAAGCAAACACGTAAAAGTATTTGAAAATTCAAAAATGCTTCTCTCACTAGCACAGAGAATGAAGAAGATTAAATATTAAGTTCTTTAGAAGGAAATGGTAGTGAGCCTGTCTCAAATAAAAACTTACAGGCTGCCATGAAAGCCATACTTCAAGACAAATGTATGTTCTTAAATGATTATAGAAGAGAAGGAAGGCGCCGGGCGACGGTGGCACACACCTTTAATCCCAGTACTTGAGAGGCAGAGGCAGATGGATCTCTGTGAGTTCAAGGCCAGCCTGGTCAACAGATGTTGATGACATAAACACCCAACTTGCTAAGTTCAAACAAAGTACGAAGACGAAGAGGAAGTCCAATAAGGGGTCTCACCAGAGTGGTCAAGGGGCGTCCACCAGCCATTGAGTTGAGCAGGGATGGCTATTGGGTAGAATCTGTCTGTTGCTTGCTGCTCCCTGGGTTCCCTCTGCTGGGACTCCACTGCACTTCCTGAGGACTTCTGCTGTCACTCACGAGGCTCAGCACATGCTTTCTCACCTGCCTCCCACGAAGAGCCTCTTGAGTGAGCCATCCCACTGGGACCCCAGACCTTAGAGAGCCAGGTCCCTTTCCTCAGTCTCAATGCACATTTTCCCTCGGCCTCCATCTTCCCGAAGGACACCACCCCATGCAGCCCCGCGGGAAGGTTTTCTCGTTCCCTCATGCCTGCCAGACAAGGGTCTGAGTGTGGGGTTTTCATTATTGCCCAGCATCTTCCACCACCGGTCCGACATCGCCCCTAAGGGGCATCTTCCACCTGTGTCTCTAACCCTTCCCTTCCTCTCCAGCCCCCTCTACCAACTTTAGAACTCATCAGGTTTATCTTGACTACTGCAAGCGCCTCCTCACAGCCTCTCTGCCTTCACCTGACCTTATTCCCTTCTCCACACAGCAGACCATAGCCAGAGTGGCCCTTTTAGAAGAGCAGGTCACACAGCGCGCCCCCCCTCCCCCATTCACAGTGATTTGCTTTCACCAGGGGTGGGGGAGGGGCTCCTTTAATGCCCCAGGTAGTTAGTCAGGTGCTCAATTCCTCTTGCCCTGCTAGTACCAGATGCAGCCTAATTGCATGGCCTGTCTCGTGCAAGGCATCTCTGTCAGCCCTGAGAGATGTGCCCTTCAAAGTGTGGTCAGGGGACCAACGCCAACTGCAGAGCCTCTGAAGGTTTGAAGGGATTACCGAGTGCCAGGCCTCACCCGGACCTGCAGAATTTGCATTTGTGTTTAACAAGATCTCGGGTGATGTGTGTGCACTTTCAAATCTGAGAGGCATGATGCCTGCCTGGGGACTTGGCCAAGCTCAGGTTGATCTTTTCGTTGTTGTTTTGGTGACCTGGGGCGGGCTGGAGACTGACTATCAGAATGACCTTCATTTGTCATGGAGTGAATAAAATCAACCCAGATCGGGAAGAGAACCGATTGTTCTGGAAACAGCTGACAGTTTCAGGTGAAGAGAACAAGACAGGCAGACGTCAGGCTATGCCAGCGAAAGGACCTGTCAGGGCACCAGTTAAGAGGAATGCTGAACACTCACCCCTTTGTTGGAGCTAGAACTTAGGGGGAACAGAGCAGTGGGAAGGCCAGAGGAGAGGCAGCTCTGTCCCCGGCCACAGGAAATTGCCCTGGGAGGATTGATTTGCCCATCATGCACAGTGAGCCGGAGGGGCTGTGCGTTGAGTCTTTCAGGCACACTTGACTCACCCGCCTGCTCGCGCGGCCCCACCCCCAGAGGCACTCAGGTCTCTTGTTGCTTAGAGAAGCATCACGGGCAGTTGCACTTAAATAATGGGCCCTCAAGCCTAAGTTGCCGGAAGGCTCCGGTAATCTTTCATCGATACAAAATAGATCTCTGGGGAAGATGTAAGGCTTCAGCTCTCGTACC
>CABHPR010116391.1:0-26773 GCA_902168415.1 Peromyscus melanophrys
GGGGGGGGGGGGGGGACACCGCACACACATATTCTATGTGTTATCCTTTTTATAAGAATACCATATTAAACTAGAGCCCATCTTAATAACCTTGTTTTAACTTAATTGCTCTTCCAAATGAGATCACATTCTGAAGTAGCAAGTTATGATTTCAACAAATACATGATGGCCACAGTCAAAGTCTAGCAAATCAACTTTTTTTTTACCCCTCTGTGCATTTGGAAATTCTGGGTTTAGGGACCTGTTATTGATCTTTCTTGGAGTCCTTGAGAAGTTGGGCTACCAGATGAAGGGAAGAAGGTTCACACAGCTAGACGGTCACGGCACAGGGATGGTGGAGGGGGTATAACAATGGAGGACCGGGGCTGCTGAGGGAGATCTGGGCCAGAGATAGCTCTGGACTCTGCATTCTGATGACAAAGCAGATTTTTCAGAGGTTTATTTAAGATGCTTCATCAGGACAGTGACATTATTAAACCAAAAGAAAACACAGCACTTGGGAAGCTGAGGCAGTAGCATTGCAAGTTTGAGGCCAGTCTGGGCTACATATGGAGACCCTGTCTCAGCAAACAAACAAACACCAGTAAACAGACTGGAGATCTAAAAGGTGGAGGCTGGAGGCTGGGACACTGAAGAGGCTAGGGCAAAGCTCAGTGAGAACTGGAGGTCTAAGCACAAGATGGCAGAGGGAAAATCCAAAGTACTCACACATACATTCATATCCATACATGTATATAGATGTGGACCCCCAGTCAGATAGTTATCTACCTACACTTAATTCTAGCTGGTCTGTGAGCTGTGTCATGCCAAGGAAAGCCTGTTTGGTTCCATGTAGATGGTGCCATGAATCTGAAGAGACAGTTGGGGACATCCTGTGGTCTTGCCTCATCTTCCCCAGCCTTACAAAGCACTCTGCCCCCTTTCACTTTTGTAAGCTCCAGACACTTTGACCTTCTTTGGGTCATACCTCAGACCTTAACACCTGCTATTCCCTTAGCCTGGCTCCTTGCCCAGCCCTTTTTATTAGGCTGAGGTCAGCTTCTCGGACACTTCCTCTGGAAGGCGCTTTGGCCTGTCCCTTGCATGCTCTCATCAGACTGTCTTTTCTGCTAGATCCTAAGATTCACGAGGACAGGGATCATGCCTGTTATGTTCTTGAGGTGTCTCCAGCACCTATGACTAGCTACACAGAGCAGGCACCCTGTAAGTTGAACATATGGATGAATGAATGATTCACTATAAAAAAGGGACTTGAAGCATCCTATGAAGGAAATGACAAAAATAGACCAGTGACTAGATAATGTGACAGTTTTGAAATAGGTTCAGAAACCGCTTTTAACAAAATGGCTTAAATTTAAAGCCAACGTTGAATTTCTAAGGGTTTATATTAATTTAATATTATCCACAGAAACTTCTTTTCTTTATTAAAAAAAAAGAGAACTCCCAAGATTTATTTTAAAAGCTTCATAGACATCCAATTACTGTCATAAAGGGAAGGGCTGCTGTAGATGAGTGTATTGGAGTATAAATGCCCAGAAGCATGTGGGTTGCATTTCCCTTAAACTCTCTTGGGTTTGCAAATTGGAAAGAAAGGTCTGGAATAAAGCACATTTTCTTTTTTCCCTGAAGTCAATACATTTGGGAAACAGCAATATTTGGTACATTCAGGAAACTGAAAATATGTGTGGGTACTTGTTTAAGTGGTTATTTCCAGTACGACATGAAAGTGGCTGATAAGAAAGAGGAAGTGGGCATTTAGCATCTGAAAGAAACCAATTCAAAATTTTTCTTCTGTGTAGCTTTTGCACAAGAGGAATCTCCCTCTGCCTCCCGCCTTGACCACAATCAATATTTTTAGGGAATGGGGGCGGGGGGGGGGGGGGAGTGGGGAGGTTTATTCGGCTTTTTGTGTGCGACTGAGCTGTGAAAGCAGGATGAAGATTTTGCTAAATCTGTCCAGTAAGTGCCTCTAAGTGCTTTAAAAACATGTCTTAAAGCAGAATGGAGGGAGAATCTGGGAATTAAGGCTAAATTAGTACATTTCAGTATCTTGATGGTGGAAATGTCAAGAAAAAAGCAGTAAGAGTGACAAGCAGAGGCAACTTCAGACGCTGCACTTACATCTCCTTGGGTTGAGCAGCTCTAACAGCTGGGAAGTAGTTTGGATTTTTAAGTGGTCAAATTATGTTATTGTGAAAGCAAATTAGTTTTTGTTATCTATCAATATCGACATATAGCCTCCCCCTAGATGTGCTAGATAAGATTCAAACCAAAGAATACCGACTTAAATGCATGCTATGGTGACTTGGCATGACAATCATTTCCTACATAAGTAGATATTTATTTTCTAACTTCGATGTTTACTAAACATTGTCCACATAAAACCAAAAAGTTTAAATAGAAGAAAATCAGTGAAATAAAGAATATAAGTTGGCAAAGAATATCAGTCATTTTGCATATGGATTAAAATATTTCTATTACATTAAAGTATTAATATTTATAGGTAACAGTGAAAAAAGTCATTCATTTCTAGATTGGAAATACTACCATATCCGTTTGTGTCTGAAAGGTGGACTGCTAGAGCCCCCTAGCTGTGGAAGATGATTCTGTCCTTCCCAGTGGAGGTAGGAGACTAACTGCAAAGGTAGACAGTAGCTCACCAAGAAACCTCCAGGAAAACAATCAAAGTGAGCATCCGCCACCACCCCTCCCACACGACTGTCCTACCATGTGGGTCTGTAGCTGTGCTGGCACCACTGAGAACACTCACGAACATCTGTCCAAACCCTTGAACATTGTTCACAGCAGGCTAATTATAAAGCTAGGACATCACCCTTTCTTCCTATCGTCTGATGGGTGTAACAGTCCCCCAGATCCACAAGTACAGTGACGCTGACTGAGGAAGAAGACACTTTCTGTTTCTAGAAGAAGGGAGGTCTGTCTCGGGGACCTGGCACAGCCTGAGCCTTGGGATGGATCAGCAGATGTAAACTTAAAGCCCATAAAAACAAAACAAGTGCTTTGGTTTCAATTTGGTGTGCACTGAACTTTATAAACCTTTAAATAGGCAACTTGTATCATTAGAAATATTCAGATGAAGCCAGGTGTGGTGGTGCACACCTTTAACCCCGGTACTGGGAGTCAGAGGCAGGTGGACCTCTAGGAGCTCAAGGCCAGTCCGGTCTACGGATCAAGTTCCAGGACAGCCAGAGGTACATAATAGACAGACCCTGTCTCAAAAAAAATTCCCAATTTCTGTCTTTTCTCAGATCTCAGAGATCTGAGAACTTTGGGTCTAAGTTCTCACACAGTACCAACAGGCAAGCCCTCAAGTCATGTGGCATTTACAGTTTAATCCATCTGGTTCCTCCCACTTCGTGTATTGGGTAATATGAGACTAGCACACTGAAGACACTCACATTGCCTGCTATGGCTATATTAGTTAGGGTTCTCTGCAGGAACAGAACCAAGGGAATGAACATGCATATATATATATATATATATATATATATATATATATATATGTGTGTGTGTGTGTGTGTGTGTGTGTGTGTGTGTGTGTGTGTGTGTACACACACACATCCATTGAGTCATTGTACTTTGAAACAGGAACAAGAGCTGAATCCCATTTTAGAGGCTGAGAACTGGATAGTCACTTGAGGTGGGTGCCCCAGCATTCCTGGCAGCCCCACAGTAGCTGTCCCTCACTGGGGAGGCTAACAATCCAGTGCTAGGCCAGTCCACATGGTGCAGTGCCTCAGCAGCCCCAGCATGCAGCCAAACACCTGCGTGGTTCCTGGAGAACAGCTGGTCCTCCATCCATGGTGGAAGCCTGGATACTGTGGAATAATCCTCTTGTATACTGTCAAGATTTGTCACTGGAATTGGTTTAATGAAATGATGATTGGCTGGTAGCCAGGCAGGAAGTATAGGCGGGTTGACCAAACTAAGGATGTTGGGATGAAGAATGGCAGTCAAGAGGGTCGCCAGCAGATGCACAGGGAACAGGACATGTTAAAAATGAGGTAACAAGCCATGAGCCACGTGGCAAAGCGTAAATAGAAATATGCATTAATTTAAGTGTAAGAGTTAGCTATTAACAACCCTGAGCTATTGGCTGAGCATTTTTAAGTAATATTAAGCCTCTGTGTGGTAATTTGGAAGTGGCTGCTGGAACAGGAAAATGTCCATTTATACCTGGAAATGCTGGCTCTGCTGCCAGTGAAGGATCAGCAGCAGCAACAGGCAAGTCAGCTCAGAGGCAAGAGGGAAGGCCATGTGAACAAAGACCAATGCTACCAGAGTGCTCTGCCCACAATTGGGATGGGGCTTCCTGCATCAGTTACGTTAGTCAGGATAGTTCTTCAGGCAAGGCTCCCTACATAGGTCATGCTAATTTGTGATAAGTTGACATTAAAACCAACCATAATAGAGGCAAAAGGCATCTGAGTTTTGAACAATTTAATGATTCCTCCCAGTGGTAATAATAAAGTTCCAAGGACTTAACCTTCACTCTGACTCAGATACCATGCTGAGTTGTCTATGTGCATTATCTCAAATCTTCACCTTATTTACCATTCAAGACAATTATATTTACTTTACAAAAAAATACAACGTTCGTGTTCAAACACAATAAGCATATAGTGAGTGCTGCTCTGAGGCAAGTGTTTTACTAAATACTGAAAATGCAATATTGAAAAAAACAGCCCTGAACTTTGCATTCACAGAGCTTCAGTGAAGCCCAGTGGCTATGAAGTGAGGGTGTTCATTGTTGTGGCGGTGTGAAAGAAAATGGCCCTTAAAGGGAGTGGCACTATTAGGAGGTGAGGCCTCTTTTGCTCAAGCTTCCCTTAGTATGACTGTCAGTCAATTTGCTGTTGCCTCTGAGTCAAGATGTCAGGACTGTCAGCTCCAGCACCATGTATGCCTGTATACCATCATGCCCTCTGCCATGATGATAACGGACCGAACCTCTGAAACTATAAGCAAGCCTCCCCAATTAAATGTTTTCCTTATAAGAGCTGCCATGGTCATGGTGTCTCTTCAAAGACAGCAATAAAAACCCAAATTAAGACACTTGTTGAGGAAGTAAGATACAGGAGAGGTTAATGTGGATTGCATCAGTGTCTTTCAATTTTTGTACCATATTCACCTGGAGAAAGTATATTTCCTCCTTGCATCCTTACCTGCCAATCTCTTTGTCCTCTCTCTACTTTCTGGTCCAACGAGCCAAGGTAGGAGTGAGGAGTCTTTACTTTGTTTGTAAATTGCTGCAAAGCATAATTCACAACATGCTACATTTTAATCAGTTTTTGTGCCTCATTAAGTAGATACATAATGCATAATACTTTCCATGATCAGCCCTTTGTTCATCTCTCTATCTTCTCCAGGTAACACCCCTCTACTCAGCATCATGTCTCAAAGGCTGCCCATATTCTAACACGTGTCAGAATGTTCTTCCTTCTTAAGACTGATTAAGATTGTCTATATATTCCACCTTTCATTTGGGTTCTAGCCACCCTTTGGCTACTCTGGATAATGCTTCTACCTGTGTAAGAACAATGTCAATTCAAGCAGAAATCTGCATGCTTACTTTATTTGATAAGCCAAGTGACTCTGATACAGGTGGACCATGAGCCAGACATTGGCAAATGGTGGGAAAAGATCTCTGACAAAGTCAAACTGATCTGAGAGCTTGAGTAGGAAGGAGCTAATGAGGTAAAGGAAGCTTGTGTCTCTTACCTCAGAAACCCAGGACAGTAGACTCCCACCAGCAACAGAACTGTGAGGATACTGGAACTGCTGTGAGCACATTTATCGGCGTGATGGTTACAGGTGAGAGCCGTAACTCAGTTGAGTGCCTGAGACAAAGCCCTTCATCAGCCCTTCCTCTGACATTTCTGACATTTATGTTCAGTGTGTTCTGTACTCTCAAACCTCATCAGGTATAAAAATATCACCCGTCATTTATCTACTCCATTCACTTGCAGTGAGCCAGGCACAGTACCAGGTGCTGAAATTTTATAGGAACTCATCATTCTTTTAACTTTATTGTTCTCCAAAACCTACTTATGCCACTTGCAAATATTAATAATTTTCCTTGTTGCTCTTCCCCACGAAAGCTAAATTATCTCTCAGTAGTTAGTACACCTACCTCTAGGCACCGGAGCTACAAGTGAGGGCATTATTAAACCCTCTTGATTATTGATGAAATATCATCATTGATTTTTTGGTTTCCACATTGAACAATAAGTCCCACTTTTACCAGAGTCACAGATGCCATGAAGGTGATCCTGACACATTGATGAGGAAGGCATGGTTCTTTGAGAGAGAAAATGAAGTCTTTCCAGCCTAAATAATTTTTAGAAGATCCGATCTTTTAAAAAATGTCTAGCGATAGATGAGTTGCAAATGCATGAGTCAGAGATAAAGGGGCCAGGCTACAAAATCAGTAGAACGCTTTCCTGAATATGGACATCATTGAGCTTGAGTGACACTTATCACCGTCTACCATGTATTATAGAGTAGTATTTTGCCTTATGGATTTCAAGTGTCTTGAAGATAGGAACTATTCCTCAATCATCTCTAAATAGCTTTCAGCATTGATACTGTGTAACTCACAGCATGGAATAGCTCACAGTATATTGCACACCAGACATGGATGTGATAAAATTAATGTTTGGACAAACAAATAAGTGTGCTTCATAGAAAAGCAATCTGGAAGGATCTAGAACAGATTCCAATCCTGTCTTCCCATGGGTTGACTCAGGAGTTGTGGTTTGACCAATCTTTTCCTGGAGAGCCACAACACACACATCTATCACCCCAGAAAGGGAACCGAAGGACAGACCAAAGTATGGATGGTATGGTATCCAAACTTTGGATACCAACAAAGTCCAACTTGGCGAACCATGGGTCTTATTAGGGTTACTTATAGGAGCAGAAATGCCTCACAGCTGCATTACCAAAGCCCCCACAGTGTGCATGACAGCTCACAAATCTGGGAACCTGGAGCACAGTGCATAGCCTGCAGGCATCTCAACATATTGGAGAGTGTCCTTTCTAGGTACCTCAGTTGGTCTAAACCTTTTCCAGGCAGCTTGGCTGGTTTCTGCTTCTCCCAGGCAGCTGGTCTGGTTTCAGAATCTTCTTTTACATCTCAGTTTATCTGAGATGGACGCTCAGCTTCTATTGTTTACTCTGTCAGGGAGGGATCTAGTGAATCTGGTCAGTTTCAGGGACTTCCTGCAGCTATTTTGAGTTGTTTACCTTCCTGCTCAAGAAGCTTCCCTGCAGGATGGAATGTTTCAGTCTTGGAGGAAACTGTTACACTACACTTCATTCACCCCCTCCTGGCTCTTCCATCCATACTCCACTCCCCACTCAAGATCCCTAGGCCTTGGAGGGGATAACTATAAATGTCCACCTATGGCTAAGAAATAGTGAAAGAGTTAAATGTTAAAAAAAAGAAGAACAAGCCTCAGCCTAAGACCCCCCAAACCCTGCAGCCTCAGCAGAATAGTAAAAAGGGGAACAAGTACCAGCCTCAGACCCCCCAAAAACCGTTAACCTCAGCAGAAATATTCTTGTGGTATCAGCAGAATGGTCCTGTGACATTATCTGGGTCTAGCAGAATATCCTGTGGCTATTCTGGGAAGAAAAACAGCCCCCAAGGAAGGACCCCGTAACTATACACCCCTCCCTGGTACTAACTTTTTAAACTAGCCAATTGTATATTGCCCCGAATGCTATGCTAATATTGTGGTTTAAGCCTTTAAAGGATGCTTACAATTATTGTTCGGGGCTCCTCTCACTGAATAGTGGAGGGGGCCCGTTTGCGCAAACGATCAAAATAAAGCCTCTTGTGATTGCATCAACTGGTCTGGAGTCCGGGTATCTGGGGCGCCCACCTGAGAGGATAGTGCCCTGAGTCTGGGGTCTATCAATAGGACATTACGGCACAGTAACAATCACTTGTTCAGCAGGGCTTCACCAGTAGTTAGGAGTTGAGACTGGTCACAACAGTGATCTATGGGTGTAAACACACATTTAGAACGCAGTTTGACAGGCACAGCACATCCATCTAGAAAAACCATAACAAGTTGCTTCCCTATTGGGACCTATGACCTCCCCAGCCATAAGTCCTTGTTCTGGCTTACAGTACTAGGCATGAACTCTCTTTTGTGGAGCAAGATTTAAATCTAAGTGGAAGGCTGTTGATCTTAACCATGATAGCCAAGCCACTATTGCACAAGCAGGAACATCCTGCCCAGCATGTTGGTATTTCAGCATGGGGGTACATACTCAAGCATGCATGCTGGTAATAGTCCTGCATGGCCCCTTCTGGCACTATGAAAACCACCCAGGAAGGTGAGGATTTCCAGTTCTGTCACAACTGAATTTCTCCATGTCTTGTAGTCAAAGCATGCACATAAATTGCCTTCATGCACAGAGGGTCTTATCCTATAGTTCTGGCATACAACTGACAGCAGTAGCAATAGCCTTCATGATTTGTGTGGCCTCGAGGGCTTCCCTAGCCAACAACTCACAGGAAGGGAGCCCACTTCTGGCACTGGGGTTTTCATTCAATAATTTTATGGCCTCTGGAAGTGTCCTTTTTTACTCCTTTAGGGTACTTTTTGGATTTAAACTCTTTAGCTGTTGTTTCAACAATCCATTCTTCCTTCCAATTAATCACAGCCCCAGTAGTGCTGTAAGGTATGTGGACACCACTGCTCTTGGTGTCCCTCCAATGGCTTTCCAAATGTGCAAAGCAGAGGTTATCATCATGTCATCTGTAAATCAAAAAAAACCCTTTTGCAGAGGATGGGTAGGATGAGACAATATCCCAAACCATCAGCCATAACAAATAGTGGGGTTAAAGAAGATAACCTTGGTAAAGTACTCTAAAAGTCTGTTGTCATCTGTTATCAGAAGTGTCAGGTGACCTCAGAAGTTCACAACTCATAAGATACTGATGTCAGCATAAGTAAGGTCTAATACAGCATGGAAAGGTTCCATCCATTTATATCAGTTGCTTCTCCACAGATCAAGGTTGGGTACAAAGCATGGGTAGGAGGCATTAACTTAATTTGCTCCTTGTAATCTCGAGTTGCTGTGGGATATCTTTCTGTATTCTGTGAATACGTGTGGCTCCCATTGGATAATAAATAAAGATGTTTTGGCCTATAGCAAGAAAGTTTACAGCCAGGTGGGAAATCCATGCAGAGATACAGAGAGAAGAAGGGCAGAGTCGAGTGAGACACCAGCTACTGCCTAAGGAGCAACAAGATGGCAGCAGACTGGTAACACCACAGCCATGTGGCAACATATAGATTAACAGGGTTAATTTAAGATGAGAGAGTTAGCTATCAAGAAGCTGAAGCCGCCGGGCGTTGGTGGCGCACGCCTTTAATCCCAGCACTCGGGAGGCAGAGGCAGGCGGATCTCTGTGAGTTCGAGGCCAGCCTGGGCTACCAAGTGAGCTCCAGGAAAGGCACAAAGCTACACAGAGAATCCCTGTCTCAAAAAACCAAAAAAAAAAAAAAAAAGAAAGAAAGAAGCTGAAGCCATAGCCATACAGTTTGTCATTAATATAAGCCTCTGAGTGATTATTTTATAAGTGGCTGTGGGACAGAGAAACTTCCAGCTACACTTAGTAGTCATTTTCTCTGAACCATTGCATTTCCATATTTCGGAGCTCTTCCATGGAGCCTCCCTACATTTCTCTAACACTGATGAACTCAGTGGGCCTGACTTAATCTGCTCAGACCTACTCATGGCCATAGGTGAATGCGACCCTACTTTCCCCTGCTGTACCTGCTGGCTCCCTGGGTCAGAGTGGCCCTGGATTGGCACAGTGGCTGTAACTGTAACTGTAGCTGTAGCTGTTGCCTCTCCATCCACCATATCTGGCTGTTGGGGGAGTTCCTGGTTGGATCTCTACCCCCAGCACAACCTTTTGCTGGAGGGAAATGTGCCCTCCTTAGCCTGACGGGATAATTCACACCCCTGGGACAGGCTTGATCGTCTTCATTTGTATTGTTCTACTCGGGTGTCTTCTGTGAACTGCTCCTCAGGCTCTGAAGCCATCCAGCAGCCCCTTAGCACAGTTTGCCTTCTGTCCCCTATGAACTCCAGCTCCACCCAAGTCTTGTCACATTTGTCTTGGGGTAACCCAGACTGACCTCCTCTGCTTTGTCTTTTCCTCATCTCCTCTAGGTGCTCTCTCACTTCACAGACACACTTTACACACTGGTCTAAGTCTCTGAGATCTGTCAAAGCTTTTCTTTATAAAGATCTTGTCCCACCAAAGGGCTCAGCAAAGCCACTAAAATGCCACACCAGCCTGGAGGTCCCTGCTGGTCAGCTTTTTCATTAACTACTCTGTGATTATGGTTCTATCTGGCCCAGGGAACTGGGGTTCAAACACAGACCCTGTTAGTCCTGGTGCCCTTGATAGCATCTGCCCCTCCTCTGTGGTCCTCCAGTTCCTGATATTTATGGGGACTTTATATGGAGATAACCATGTGTTCCTAATGGCTCTGATAGGCCAGTCAAAATTTCCCTCACAGTGTCTCAGGTTATGCAGCCTTTGCCTTAAAAAGAGATGGGAAGTTACATCACTCAGTTTTCCTTTCTCCATGGAAGTCAGACTGATCCCATCCATTCCCATGACCCACAGCCTCACAAGCATGCTGTGACAGGCTCTTTCATTGCTTGTTTAAAAGTCTCCAATTCCAGCAATTCAAGAACTGAGTATTTCCTGATATAGAAGCCCCGTCTTCCTGTCTTAGTCCACTGGTAAAGCCCCCAACTGTGTACTGGACCACAGATTGTCCTGCTTTCTCCAATAAAGATCGAATGTGAGCCGGGCGGTGGTGGTGCACACCTTTAATCCCAGCACTCGGGAAATAGAGCCAGGTGGATCTCTGTGAGTTCATGGCCAGCCTGGTCTATAGAGTGAGATCCAGGATAGGCACCAAAACTACACAGAGAAGCCCCATCTCGAAAAAAAGATCGAATGGGAATGGTATCTTCTACAGCCTTTACCATCTCTGTCTCATCCTCTTGTTTATCTAATTCACTTTCTGTCTTAGTTAGGGTTTCTACTCTGTGAAGAGACACCATGACCACAGTTAACTGAGGTGGTGGCTTACAGTTTCCGAGGTTTAGTTCATTATCATCATGGCAGGGAGCATGGTGGCTGGGATTAAGGGGGCATGCAGGCAGACATGGTGCTAGAGAATTCTACATCTAGATCCAAAGGCAACAGGAAGTGAACTGTCTCACTGAGCAAAGTTTGAGCATATATGAGACCTCAGAGCCCACCTCCACAGTGACACACTTCCTCCAACAAGACCACACCTACTCAAATAAGGCCACACCTCCCAACAGTGCCACTGCCTTTGGAGGTCATTTTCTTTCAAACCGCTGCACATCCCAGGTCAGAGGCTAACACAGAAGACATTGGCAGCACCCCTTTCTTGTTGCAATTGCCCCTTTATGCAAACAAGTTCCTGCTTGGCCACCAATTTCTGCAGATCAAACTCTGTTGACTATTAACAACTTTATAGAGTTCAACTATACAACTAATAACATTATTTACCAATCTGCGTATTTCATAATTGTCTGCCACACAATTAGTTACCACAACTTGCTGATATGTGCCATGTTCACCCACTGGGCTAAGCAGTTCTTCTGCATCATTTTATTTAATCTTATGATAGAGGTCCTAACATTAGCTTTCAAGTTGTGCAAATATTCCTGGAAATGGTAAAACACTGAGGCATTAGTCATTTTTATCTTCTGACATCAGCTTTTCATTGGACCTCGTGGCATGTTGACAGGAATATAAGGAAAGAGGGTTACGGCCACATCTACAGTTTTCCTGGAGCAAATGCCCAAAGATCATATCCTATTCTCAAGTTGCTTTTTGTAGACTACACCCTGGCCTTCATTTATTTTCCTAGTTGGTCCTGAGATCATAGCTATGTCCTAGGCAAAGAAAAACATACAGCAGTAGAAAGCAATTGCATTCATGCGCGTGGGCGCGCACGCACACACACACACACACACACACCTACTCTCACATATATACAAACACACTTTCAAATAGAGGGAAGCTTCATGGACATGTTCCACACTGAAAGGTGAATTGTATGCCCCATGGTGTCCAATAAAGTGCTAACTCATACCTGCTGTCCCAGTCTAATCTTTGAAAGTTTCTCATAATACCACAATAGGAGAATGTGGAAAGAAAAGGGCTTGTATTAGGAACAAAAGTTAAGGAGTGCAAAAAAACCCCTCAGTAATAGAAAAAAAAAACTATTTTAAGGAAAGATTTTAAATTTGTACTTGCTTTTATTTTAAGTGTTTGTGTGAATGCCTGCTCATGTGATCGGAGCAGTGCTCATGCCTGATACCTGTGGAGGCCAAAAGACAGCATCAGATTACCTGAAACTGGCGTTATAGACAGCTGTGAACCACCTGCTGCAGATGCTGAGAATCAAACCCAGGTCCTCTGCAAGAGCAACTAGTGTTCTTAACTGCTGAGCCATCTCGTGTTTTAACTGCAAGGGAATTGTGGGCATTGTTCCATTTTGCAACTGAGGAAACTAAGGCTGGAAACGCGAAGGACTGCTCCCCCAGGAGAGGTGGTCGGGATTTGAATCCAGGCAGCTTGACTCCAAAGTCCTTGTCTGTGACACCAAGCCAAGTCTCTGAGAAAAAACTCAATAAATGTCACTCCTATTAGTGAAACTATAAATAATAAGAGGGGGCAGGCAAGTCTGGGAAAAGGTGGGGGCGATAATGAATATCTTCACCCGCTTCTCAGCTGAGACTAAGCGCAGCCTGGAATACAGCTGTTGGCTACGACGTTTAACTTTCTCCGAGCTCTGCTTCCTGTCAAATGGAAAGATTCAGCCGGCTGATTCTGAGGTTAAACTCCACATCATAGCGCTTTATTCTGTGAGTCCCCGTCACTGCACGTTTCTCTGCACCTTGGTGGGCTTCCAGGGCAAGCCTTTCGTTTTCCTTCCTTCCGCCCTCGGCTCCTCTGTGCCAGTCCTTCATCGTCCCTCCACATGTCAGTTGCACAGTGATCTCATCCATTCTCACGGCTTCCGCATCCACCTCCCTGTGGCTGACTCCCAAGTCCTTATTTAAGCCCTATCCTTTCTCTCCAGGTCCAGACCTGCATTCCCAGCTGTCTGCTCTTTATCTCACACTGGAAGCTGGATGTCAACACGTCCACAGTCAATTTCATCACCTCCCTCCATCGTTCATCACCGGGCTCCATCGCTCTAACCTAACTTCTCTTGTTTCACTCGTGCAGGCAATTGCAGAGACCTGGCGATTTTTACCTGTGCCATGCTTCCCAGTTGCCCCTCTCCTTCCTTCCCCCGACATTATCCCATCAGCCCCTTGTTGCCTGCTTCCTGGAAGTCTCCCTCCAGTCTGCCCCAGTCCCGGTTGCCAGGATGGACTTTCTGGCCCAGACCTAGGATCTTGGCTTTCCCACCCAAGAATATTTGGTGGCGTCCCAATGCCTGCCTGGTGTTAACAGTCGTCTCTTCCATTTCTCAGCTCTACCTGTCCCATATGCCATGCTTTCCAAATACATAGAATTTTCCTGCCCTTCAAATGCTGTTCCCTTGGCTCCATGTTCTTTCCTTCCCATCTGTCTGTGCCCATCTTTCAAGATCCAACTCAGAGACCCTTTTCTTTACAAAGTCTCCACAAATTTCCAAGACAGAGATCACCTTTCCCTCTTGTAAATATTTATAGCACGTTGTATATGTCTGCAGGACTTAGGTCATCCTACAGCGCCCTGCATTATATACATTCACTTTTTACTCTTCCATATTAGGGCCTTGTCTTCCAAAGGGATCATAGATTTCACCCCAGCAATTCTGTCTCCACCTCCTCCCCTCACAGAAAGAGCTTGAGGAAAATCAAGCTCTTAAATGACTCCATTTAGGTTTTTTGTTTTTGTTTTTTCTTGCCTGCAAAATAAAGTAACTGACCCATGTTGAAGAGCATCCCTTTCTCAGAGGTGGCTTTTTTTGCAGGGACAGGCTTACCCACTCAGCCTAAAGCCCAAATCAACAGCCTCAGACCATCTCACTCCCACTCGTGAAGAATCTGAAGTTCTTTCTTCCCAAGAACCTGTTGGAGTCTTGAGTAACAACTCTTTGGTCTTTTTTTGCTCCTGGGAATGATTCAGGTGTCTCTTATAAGGGAATATTTCTCAAATTAAGCAACTATTTCAAATCCTCAGCCTATAAGGAAGGGAATTTTTTAAAAAATTATCAATATGTTGAGAATTTCATAAACATATTTTAATCATATTCATCTCTTAGCTCCTTCCAGATCCACCCCCACCTTCCTTACCTCCTACCCAAAATTTCATGTCTTTTTTTCCTTACGACCCATAGAGTCCAATTCCTGTTGCCCATATACTCCTGAACTGTGGACTTCATCCTCTGGAGCATAGCCAATCTACAAGACACCGTACCTTGACTCTCCCATCCCTCAGAAGCCCCAACTATCTGTAGCTGCTCAGTTAGGGGTGGGAGCTCGTGAACCCTTTCCCCCTCCACATGAGAGTATCAGTTGACTTGATCTCGTGCAAGGCTTGTGCGGGCAACCACAAGAGCCTCGTGACTATGAGCACAGCAGTCCTGTTATAGCCAGAAGACACTGTCTCACTCTATCCCTCCTTGATCTCTGCCTCCTCTGAGGAGAGTTTATGCATGGTGTAGACTATTTAGGCAAGGTTGAGAAAGGCTTTGAAAGCAATCCTAGTCACTCTTAAGATGATTAGCTGAGAACAGTAGTGATGCTTAGAAATGATTAAGGTAACTTTCCATCCTGCACGCACAACCAGACTGAGTCAAACACCAGCAGTGCGTTATGAAGCTGAGCTGGAGGGGACGACTCAGGAAAGGTCATTTCTTCTTGCTCTAATAGCTGAGAGTCAACTTTTAAAAAATGTGTTTCCTGCTCGACTTTGTCCTTGGACTAACAACTGATTATGGAATTTTAATTTAATATTACAGCATATGTTGCCTTTCTGAATTTAAAAATCTATGACTTGCCTCTGAAATCTTTTCAAGTTCTGCAGAAGAATAGTCTCAAAAAATAAGGTCATCAGTGGGAGTATTTATAATAAATTTACAATTTCTGAAAAAAACTGAATCAATATATACAATTAATATTGCAGATAAACGTCAGAATGATAAACTTCCACCATATAAACGAACCTTGTTTCACACATAAATGTGCTTTGTGGCAAAGGTTCAAAATCCTTTTTCTTCAACAGTAAGCAGATTGAATGAAATAAAAAACGATGTGCCAGGACTTAAAGGTACAAGTGGTACAGACTTCAGATTATTGATTGCTGACTGTGCTTACAGACATCAAACAATACTTTTTCTTAGGCATCTGTATTAGTTCACTTCAAAAGAGATGAGATATATCACAGGAAAATTGAAAATGTGGGGTCTCTTTGACTGGCCATCATCATTGTAGATTATTAAGGTTTGGGGTTCTTTTCTTAAGGTTATATACATAAAACAATACAAACAAAATGAAATCTCATTAAGTTCACATTTTTCTTTCCCAGAACCTTGATTATAGCTTGAAATGTACCAAGATGTTTAGTCAGAATGCAAACTCACTTCTAAACTTAGGTTGGAAGTGCACATTTGGGCAGGATCCATAGGCTGTGACATTCTTTGACAGAAATCCCAGCAGGACATGGTGATCACTCCTGAGAGACTCGGAATGCATTTATGTATATCAAGGTTTAGCTTCAGATTTAAGAGTGAGCCATTTGCTTTAATGGAATATGAGCTCTTACAGCTGGCCCGCTCCTTCCAAATTACTGTTCGGTAACATCTTCCCAAAAGTGACGGTCACGTATAGCTTCAAAACTAAGTCCGTGTGGTCTTATACTTGAAATATTTTTTTCTCTAACTTAGAAATGGAAAGCACATCCGTGTGTTAGGGAATTCTGCTAGTTGGACCTCTTTCAGTTGCTAGTGACATAAACCAAACTCAAACCAGCCCAAGCCAAAAAGATAATTTATTTTCTTGGATTATTGGAAAGTTCAAGTCAGGCTTGAGACATGAGTTCAGGTGATGTCACTGGCAATCTGTCTGTTTCTCTCCATCTCTCAACTATGCATCTCCTGTGATGGATCTGTTCCCAAGCTGTCTGAAACCATATGGAGGACCTCTGATGGTCAAGATGCAGGACTGGGGAGGTTTTTTTCCCCCCCAGGTACTCCCAGCAAGAATTAACAGATTAAAACATCATTGCAGCTGTTTTGCTTTTTGTTTTTTATTGATGCCTATGCTCAGACCACAGCAGTCTTTGAGACCTCATGCCCACAGCATGGTCATAGGTGCTATCTACCTGCTTCGGTCCTCTCTACACTTATTCTCAACTTTGTTCCTTCATTAGCCAGGCTCATAAACAAGCCTTCATGGCTCTACACTCAGAACTTCACAAGGTAGCAGTCCATCTTTGTCTGTTTCTCTGCCTGTCTCTCTCCACTTGGTACCCCTAGTCCAGCCAAATTCAAAACTGAATACTCATTGATCCAGCCATGACCAATCATAGTACCCAGTGAGAAGGAATTTTCTGACGTGCCCAGGGCATGACCAGTCTCATGGAAACTGGATTCTCTCTTGCTTAACAGTGTGAGCACAATGGGATGAAGGAAGCATACCTCAAAGTAGGTGTTGTACAAACAAGAAACAGACAGACAGATGCCACATAACCACAGAAAACACTGTATGAAATCAGGATGAGTTGACTCATGTCATTTTCTGGGGACCCAGATTTCTGACTGAGCCAAGAGCCACGAAGCCAGCCGAGATGAGAAGAATCTGAAACTCTTGCTGGGAGCTAACACGAAGGAAAAGAGGGCTTGTTTCCTTTCATCTAGTGACATGGAATTCCCCCTCACCACAGATGCATTGCTGTCATGGGGTTCACTTGCTGAGGATGGAGAGCTAGCGCCTGGGGAGTATTCTGGAAAGTGAAGTAGAGGGGCCATCGGTATGGGTTTCTCAAGGGGTGGAATCTGACCTGGAGAGGGGAGGGCAGTGCCCGGAAGGACAGCCTTTCAGGCAGAGGAAACAGTATTTAGAGGTGGAGGAATCAGCTCTAACAGTTGCCAGCCAAGCTTCCAAGGCCAGCACAAGAGGGAGGATTGAAGCAATTATTGAGAAAATTGTCTCAATCTTTCCTTTTCTCCTGGCTGTGGAAATTTGGCCATCGCTACATTTTTGTAAGAGAAGAGAGTCTTGATTCCAGAGACAACACAAGGTTAAGTGATGGAATTTTATTTATTTATTTTTTAGACAGAACAGAGAAAAACCACAGCACCTGAATTCAGCTGGGAAAAGGCAGATTTTATAAGAAAGGAAATAGAAAATCTTTCTTCTCTTGTCTCCCGTTCTTGTCCCACGTACAACCCACTCCCCCATGTTCCCTCTCTTGGTTTTTTGAGTGGGAGAGAGAAATTTTATTTGAGCCAATCTATTGACCAAGAACTGTAAGTACAGATGCATTTACTGCTTTGTGAGAGCTTTATAAATGCTTGTAGTAAGACATGGTAATTATTCAAATAATTTTTTGAGAATTTACTAATTCCCAAACCAGAATCAAACACAGTTCCAGGAACCGACTCCCTTGCCCCTTTTCCATTAAGCCATCTCCCCAAATGTCTGCGTAGATTCTTAGCATTCAACACTTCCTTTTAAGATTAAATAGCATTAAAAATTTGCCTTGCAAGGAAAGGTATTATGAGCTTATATGAAAATAAGATGGGTAGAGATGCCTGCAGAAATCTGAAGCCCACAAAATGTGCCACAAATGAATGAAAATTAGATGGACTTTAGTTTGAGTTTTAACACCATCATTTATGAACTATTCAATTATGGGAATGTTTCTTCATGTCTTTAACTCTCATTTTTAAAATCAAGGTAGAATCAGTGTAGGGTGTGTGTGTGTGTGTGTGTGTGTGTGTGTGTGTGTGTGTGTGTGTGTAAGGAATAACTAAAAAAAGAGCTTGACAGCGCCCAGCACATCATATTACCTTGAAAGCAAGAGAACAACCCTCAGTGTTGGTGTCGGCCATGAGGCTCACACTGTCATGGCTCTGATGTGGGACCATCCACCTCATCTGTTCCTCCCCGTCAAAGCTGTTGCAAAGCTGTTCCCTTCTGTTGTGATAAACACTCGGACCAAAAACAGCTTAAAGGAGAAAGTTTTTATCCTAGCTTACAGGGACAGAATCCATCATGGTGGGGAAGTCACAGCATGGCAGAAGGAGCAGGAAGCAGAGACGTCTGGGCTGTAAACTGTAGCTGGAGTTTTCTCCAGTCCTGCCTGGTCCACAGTCAGGACAAATCTCTCTCACCCGCCAGTCCCACAGCCACTTTGACCCAACCAAGCAAACACATAGAGACTTACATTGTTTAAACTGTTTGGCCTAATGGCTCAGGCTTCTAGCTATCTAGTTCTTACATCTTAAATTAATCCATTTCTATAAATCTATACCTTGCCACATGGCTTGTGGCTTACCGGCGTCTTCACATGCTGCTTGTCATGGCGGCGGCTGGCAGTGTCTCCTCCCACCTTCCTGTTCTCTCAATTCTCCTCTCTGTTAGTCCCGCCTATACTTCCTGCCTGGCCACTGGCCAATCAGTGTTTTATTTATTGACCAATCAGAGCATTTGACATACAGACCATCACACAGCAGTAAACCCTCAAAGATCACCCCAGTGAAGGACTTCCTCCAACAAGGCTCCATCTCCTAAAGGCTCTGTAACACCCATCCCAAAACAGCTCTACTAACTGGGGACTTACTGTTCAAATACATGAGCTTATGGGGGACATTTCTTTTTTAAACCATCACAAAAATGTAAGCATTAACATGGTTTGAAGGATACTGTCATGGCACTGATCCATGATGGATGCCACCAAAAGAGTGACCTTTACTGTTTTGAGCCTCCTATGATTTGCTGAAAGGAAAAAGAAGAACATTAGACTCCCTTCTCAGAAAACCCTGTAAAGAAGAATGGAGGAAAACATGCCACTGTTGAGCCCAGTGTATGGCACAACCATTCCCTTATTCAAGGGTAGATTTTTGTGTATTTCCTTCTTTTCCCTTTTTATCTTAAAAAAAGACAAGAGTCTCATGTATCCCCAGGTGGCCCCAAACTTGCTATGTATGTCTTAGTTACTGTTCTATTGGACCAAGACAACTTATAAAAGAAAGCATTTAATTAGGAGCTTGCTTACAGTTCAGAAGGTTAGTCCACAGTCATCACGGCAGGGAGTGTGGTTTCAGACAGGCTCAGCACTGAAACAGTAGCTAACAGCTTACATCTGATCAAAAAATGGAGGCAGGAAGAAAGCTAAACTAGACCTGTCATTAGCTTTTGAAACCTCAAAGCCCACCCCCAGTGACACACCTTTTCCAACAAGGCCACATCTCCTAATCTTTCCTAAACAGTCCACCAGCTGGGAGCCAAACATTCAAGTATATGAGCCTATGGGAGCCTTTCTCATTCAAACCACAGCATTCCATTCCCTGGCCCTCATAAGCTTGTGCCCATATCATAATGCAAACTGAATTCAAAATTTCAATTTCAAAAATGTCCATAGTCTTTCACAGTCTTAACACTGTTTCAAAGTCCAAAGTCTGTTCTGAGACCCAAGGCAATTTCTTAACCAGCACTCTCTGTAAAATAAAAAAGTAAATTACATACTTCCAGCATACAATATACATTACCATTCCAAAGGAGAGGAAAAGGGGCATAGTGAGAAAATACTGGACCAAAGCAAGACCAAAACTCGGCAGGGTACACTCCAAATTCTGCTACTCCATGTCTGATGTCAAAGGACTCTCCAGATTTCTCACTCCAGCCTTGTTGACTGCAACACAGTTCTTCTCTCTAGGGCTGTTTCCATACTCTGCAGCTCTCCTTGCAGGTCTCCCATGTCTCCAGCATCTTCAGCATCCTGGGGTCTCCAATGCAGTCAGGCAGTGACCTCTCCAAGCCTCCATGCAGGAACGCCTCTATCACAGGCCTAGCCTCAGCAGTTTGCCTTAACCATAGAGGAATCTTCCACAATGCCTTTAGTCCTAAATCCTTGACTTTAAAGACAGAACCATGTGGGTGAAGCAGCCAAGTTCTGCTTGCATGGGATGGAATCTGGCCCGCTCCTTGAATTACATTTGCATTTGAAGGTTTGACTTGTGGAAGGTTTCCTTTGTTAAATGAGCTTTGCCTTGAACAAGTTGAAAGCTCTCTTTATTCCATTTCTTCTTAAGCTGTTCCTTAAACCTCTCATCTCTTTGAGCACAAGGTTTGGTGCCACCATTTAATTTCCTGGTGCCTTTCTTCCTCAAACTGCATTTTGTATTTTGTTTCCCCCTGCTTGGTCCTTTTCATTATAGATCTACATAAGAGTGATCACTAGTAACCATGTGACATGGTCAATACTAGGTTGTCTTGAAATCTCTTCTGCCAATGACATTACTCCAGAACTCTTCAATATAGCTTCAGGCAGATTGTTAGGGCAAAAATAAAAAGCAACCACATTCTTTGCCAAAATATCACAAGAACGGTCTCTAGGCCACTTGCTAATATTGTTCCTCTTTGAAATCTCTTGGGCTGAGCCACTGTAGTCCACACTGTACTTAGCACTATTGTCTTCCAAGCTCCTACTAGGATGGCCCATTAAGCCCAACTTACTACATTTAAGTACTTTTCTAGTCCAAACACCCAAAGTCTTCCATATTTCTCCAAACGACAGCAAGGTCAGGTGTAGCTAGAGTTTTCCTGCCTGGCCCACAGTAAGGACAAATCTCTCTCACCCGCCAGTCCCACAACCGCTGAGACCCAACCAAATAAACACAGAGACTTATTTTGCTTATAAACTGTATGGCCATGGCAGGCTTCTTGCTAACTGTTCTTATATCTTAAATTAATCCATTTCTATAAATCTATACCTTGCCACGTGGCTTGTGGCTTACCAGCATCTTTACATGCTGTTTGTCATGGCGGCGGCTGGCAATGTCTCCTCCCACCTTCCTGTTCCCTCAATTCTCCTCTCTGTTAGTCCAGCCTATACTTCCTGCCTGGCCACTGGCCAATCAGTGTTTTATTTATTGACCAATCAGAGCAATTTGACATACAGACCATCCCACAGCAGTCAGGTCTGTCACAGCAATACTCCACTGCTTGGTACCAAATTCTGTCTTAGTTAGGGTTAATGTTGCTGTGATAAAACACCACAACCAAAGCAGCTTATAAAAGAAAGCATTTAACTGGGGTTTTGCTCACAGTTTCAGAGGGTGAGTCTATGACCATCATAGCAGGGAGCACAGCAACAGGCAGGGGTGACAGGCATGGCTTGGAGCAGTAGCTGAGAGCTCACATCTGATCCACAAGACGGAGGCAGATAGAAAGTGAGACAGGGCCTGTCACAGGCTTTTAAAACCTCAAAGCTCACCCTTAGTGACACACTCCCTCCAACCAGGCCACGCCTCCTAATCTTTCCCAAACAGTCCACTAACCAGGGAGCAAGCATTCAAATATGTGAACCTATGGGAGGCCTTCTCATTCAGACCACCATGGTGGGCAAAGATGAGCTTGAACTACTGACCCTTCCACCTCTACTTTCTAAGTCCTGAGATTAAAGACATATCTCACCACGTCCAGCTTTTGTGGTACTAAGGATTGAACCCAGGGCTATGTGCATGCTAGGAAACTTACCAACTGAGCTACATTCCCCTGCTCTAGAATATCTGTTATCTTAAAATGCATTTCAAATATACCATGTCATCCTTGCACAGGGGCTATGCTTATCTTCTCTTATTTCAGATTCAGTGTATGTGCTGCTGAAGTGAGCACTTTTTTTTCTTTTTTTGTATTTTATTTTATAATTTAATTTAATTTTACATATCGGCCAGATTTCCTTGTTCTCCCCCCTCCTGCCCCCCACCTTCCCCCCAGCCCACCCCCCAGCCCACCCCCCATTCCCATCTCCTCCAGGGCAAAGACTCCCCTGGGGATTCAGCTCAACCTGGTAGATTCAGTCCAGGCAGGTCCAGTCCCCTCCTCCCAGGCTGAGCCAAGTGTCCCTGTATAGGCCCCAGGTTCCAAACAGCCAGCCCATGCACTGAGCACAGGACCCGGTCCCACTGCCTGGGAGCCTCCCAAACAGATCAAGCCAATCAACTGTCTCACCCATTCAGAGGGCCTGATCCAGTTGGGGGCTCCTCAGCCATTGGTTCATAGTTCATGTGTTTCCATTCGTTTGGCTATTTGTCCCTGTGCTTTTTCCAAGCTTGGTCTCAACAATTCTCTCTCATACAAACCCTCCTCTTTCTCGCCAATTGGACTCCTGGAGCTCTACTTGGGGCCTGGCCATGGATCTCTGCATCCGGTTCCCTCAGTCATTGGATGAGGTTTCTAGCACGACAGTTAGGGTGTTTGGCCATCCTATCGCCAGAGTAGGTCAGTTCGGGCTGTCTCTCGACCATTGCCAGTAGTCTATTGTGGAGATATCTTTGTGGATTTCTGTGGACCGCTCTCTCTAGCACTTTGCCTCTTCCTATTCTCATGTGGTCTTCATTTATCATGGTCTCTTATTCCTTGTTCTCCCTCTCTGTTCTTGATCCAGCTGGGATCTCCCACTCCCCTAAGCTCTCTTTCCCTCGCCCCTTGCCCTTCATTACTCCCACTCACGTCCAGGTTGTTCATGTAGATCTCATCCATTTCTCTGTCATTGGGCGATCCCTGTGTCTTTCTTGGGGTCCTGTTTTCTAGGTAGCCTCCCTGGAGTTGTGAGTAGCAGTCTAGTCATCCTTTGTTTTACGTCTAGTATCCTCCTATGAGTGGGTACATACCATGTTTGTCTTTCTGAGTCTGGTTACCTCACTCAGAATGATTTTTTCTAGATCCATCCATTTACCTGCAAACCTCATGATGTCATTGTTTTTCTCTGCTGAGTAGTACTTCATTGTGTATATGTACCACATTTTATTTATCCATTCTTCAGTTGAAGGGCATCTAGGTTGTTTCCAGGTTCTGGCTATTACAAACAATGCTGCTATGAACATAGCTGAGCAAGTGCCCTTGTGGAATGATTGAGCATTTCTTGGGTATATGCCCAATAGTGGTATAGCTGGATCTTGGGGGAGATTGATTCCCAATTTTCTAAGAAAGCGCCATATTGATTTCCAAAGTGGCTGTACAAGCTTGCATTCCCACCAGCAGTGGAGGAGAGTTCCCCTTGCTCCACATCCTCTCCAGCATAAGCTATCTTCAGTGTTTTTGATCTTTTCCATTCTGACAGGTATAAGGTGGTATCTGAGAGTCGTTTTGATTTGCATTTCCCTGTTGATTAGGGATGTTGAGCAATTCCTTAAATGTCTTTCAGTCATTTGAGCTTCCTCTGTTGAGAATTCTCTGTTTAGCTCTATAGCCCATTTCTTACTTGGACTGTTGGGCATTTTGATGTCTAATTTCTTGAGTTCCTTATATATTCTGGATATCAGTCCTCTGTCAGATGTGGGGTTGGTGAAGACCTTTTCCCATTCTGTAGGCTGTCGCTTTGTCTTGTTGACCATATCCTTTGCGCTACAAAAGCTTCTCAGCTTCAAGAGGTCCCATTGATTGATTGTTTGTCTCAGTGTCTGAGCTACTGGTGTTATATTTAGGAAGTGATCTTGGTGCCAATGCATTCAAGACTACTTCCTACTTTCTCTATCAGATTCAGAATAATTGGATTTATGTTGAGGTCTTTGATCCACTTGGACTTAAGCTTTGTGCACGGTGATAGATATGGATCTATTTGCAGCCTACTACACGTTGATATCCAGTTATGCCAGCACCATTTGTTGAAGATGCTTTCTTTTTTCCATTGTACAGTTTTGGCTTCTTTGTCAAAAATTATATGTTCATAGGTGTGCGGATTAATGTCAGGGTCTTCAATTCGATTCCATTGGTCCACATGTCAGTTTTTATGCCAGTACCAAGCTGTTTTTATTACTGTAGCTCTATAGTAGAGCTTGAGGTCAGGGATTGTGATGCCTCCAGAGGTTGTTTTATTGTACAGGATTCTTTTGGCTATCCTGGGTTTTTGAAGTGAGCACTTTTTTTTTTTTTTTTTTTGAGACAGGGTTTCTCTGTGTAGCTTTGCGCCTTTCCTGGAGCTCACTTGGTAGCCCAGGCTGGCCTCGAACTCACAGAGATCCGCCTGTCTCTGCCTCCCGAGTGCTGGGATTAAAGGCGTGCACCACCAACGCCCGGCTGAAGTGAGCACTTTTTAAAAAATTAGTTCTTTTAATATTTGAGAGTATAATATAATCACATCATTTACTTCTTCCCTTTCCTCCTTCCAAAGCCTCCATGTACCTCGAGTTGGTCTCTTTCAAATTCATGACCTCTTTTTTCATTAATTGTTGCTAATACATGTATATATATGTTTATATGTGCACATGCACACACGCATATAGTTTCCTAAATACATAATAACAAACTGATTAATATGTATAATGTTACTTGTATGTGTGTTTTCAGGGCTGACCATTTGGTATTAGAAAACCAACTGATGTGCTCTGAGTTGCTATGGTTAAAATGTAATATAAATGTTCTCTTCAGGTCATATTTAAGAAGATACATAATTCAGCATTGAGTCTCTTTAAAATATACACCTGCCTGTTGGGATCTTGACTTTAAAACTGATTTTTTTTTTTTTTTACAAAGGAGCTAAAATATTCTTCAAAATAAGAATCTATGTGGAAACAGGAGTCAGGACAGAATTTTTGGTCATCTGCATAGTGACTAAGTTTTATTGTACCTTATTTTTATAGTTAAATATTTCAATATTAATTTAAATATAAAATTAAAAATAAATGAATAAATGTTTGGGAGGAAGGATTTCACCTGCTGTCATATGGGAGACAATTCACATGATTGCCCCACTCTCCTGTCATTTAAATGTACTTTCAGCTGTATCTGTGCCTCCCAGTGGACGCTGACCACAATCACTGTGAGAGCTGAACGGAATGCAGTCCTTCTGCTTCCCTCATTCTGAACAACACCTAGGTATAGAAGTCTAGAAAAAGAGTAGTTTTAATCTGGAATAATAGACTATATCATAATTTCCACTATCATGAAAAGTGAGAGGATAGTATTTTTAAAAAATCAACAGAAAACCATACTAGATATTAGACTTTGTGCAACCAAGCAAACAGGCTTATGCACAATAAGCAAAAATCCATTCCTCTTACACACTTATTTCATAATTAAATACTGATTTCTTGAGTCAAATTTTCCTGTGGTCTTTGGATCTGCCTCCCCTGAGTTTTCATATAACTTTTTCCAATGAAAAAAGGAACTGTATACTTTCTTCTTAAATTAAAAAAAAATCAAACTGGGCAGTGGTGGTGCATGCCTTAAATTCCAGCACTCAGGAGGCAGAAGCAGGTGGATCACTGTGAGTTCGAGGTCAGCTTGGTCTACAGAGTGAGTTCCAGGACAGGCTTCAAAGCTACACAGAGAAACCCTGTCTCGGAAAAAAAAAAAAAAGAAAAAAAAAAAAAAAAAAGGCAGGGACTTTTGAGTCTATGACCAACATTGTCACTCTGCACACCAAAGCCTCAATTTTTTGAACTATAAATAAGACACTCGTACTCTGTCCCCCAAAATGACCCTCAGTTTCTCAGAATGCTAACCTAGACCAGGATCACACCCTTCGGTGCTCTTGGCTAAAGGGAAACTGGTGTGTTACCACGAGCTCCATAGCTGCTTAAACAGAAATCTGTACTAGGGTTTAAGCCATAAATTGTATTTTGCTGAACATTGTTGACGCTAACATAGTTAAATACACCTCATAAATGGAAAGGGCTTCTTGGCCTAATAAACTGGGAACATAGTATTAAATTAAATGAACCAGATTTCTTTGCTGCTGCAACATTTCAGAACTTTTAATAAGCCAATGCACATTGCACGTCTCCCAGAGGTGCTGAGATGATGCAGTTTCCTACTTGATTTCTGCATGGAATTATCCTTGTGTTTTACAAAGAAGGCGTGGGAAAACCTTGAAGCTGAATGAGGGTTCCTCAGGTTACAGCCCAAAAAGCACTTCTTTAAAGACATAATCTTTCTAAAGTTCAGGTACCTTAGGCTGACATGTCTTAAACCGCAGGACAATAAAGCACCAAACTCACTCCCTCACGTGTTGTCTGGGGGAGGCTTCCTGGAATTCTACGTCCTCTACAGGAAGGTCTTGGGGTTGTCTTCATTGTAATGAGTTAATTATAGCTTGTCAGTGATTTTTAAAGGCACATTTCCCAAGCTCTAGAGACTGTGGTAGAACATATACCAACATGCAATGTGAAAACTAGACAAGAGTGTGAACTTTTTGGAGCCCTTCTTGCATAATTTAGAGATGATGAGAACTTTTTTTTGTATGGAATAAAACGAAATTGTTAACTGCAGAGCAGAAGTTGGGTCAGGCAGATATATGGCTCTGGAGAATGTGCTGATTGTGATTTGTGTTTTATGGTAGCTGAAGAGTTTGAGCTGCTTGCTAATGAGATCAAGCACCGTTACATATATTACTGGCATCTTCAGAAACTGCACATTCATTTGGAAATATCTTTATGCTACATTTGTTCAAAGCATTGTCTTTCCATTAGAGGAATTCACCTGCACATTGCATTTTTCCTGT
>CABHPR010116392.1:0-24940 GCA_902168415.1 Peromyscus melanophrys
TAAGTGGAAATTCCTGCCCCACGTTCTGGCGCCATTTGTTGCTGGAAAATTTCTCTCGAGCTCCCAAGTCCCGCCAGCTCCCAAGTCCCGCCAGTCCCAGAAACCATTTACAAAATAAACACACAGACGCTTACATTATTTAAACTGCTTGGCCATTAGCTCAGGCCTATCATTGTATTGTCTAGCTCTTACTCTTATATTTAGCCCATTTCTATTAATCTCTACTTTGCCACGTGGCTCGTGGCTTACCGGTACTTTACATCTTTCTTCTCCTTGCCGCGGCTCCAGCCAGACTCCCTTTTCACCTTCCTGTTCCCTCTCTTCTCTTCTCTGTTAGTCCTGCCTATACTTCCTGTCTGGCTACCGGCCAATCAGTGCTTTATTGATACAGAGTGATATCCACAGCACATGTATGTGTACCATTAGCATGTTTGCTGCCTGTGGAGGTCAAAAGAGGATGTCAGACACCCTGGAACTGCAGTTACAAATGGTTGTGGTGCTGGGGCCAAACCCAGGTCGTCTGTAAGAGAACCAAGTACTCCTAACTGCCAAGTCATCTCTCTGGTCCCCTCGATAGTGTAACTCAACCGCTTGCCCTTCCCATCTAGATTTCAGAATGGGGACAGTTAGGCCGGGAACGCTGATAGGAAAGGCTATGGCTGGAAGGAGCAGGACTGGTGGGAAAATGCCGAGTCACTGCCCGCAGCTCCCTCCAGAACCCCAGGCGCACTGACTATGCACCACACCTGCTGGGAGCACCGCAGCTGTGCTCACATGACAGCCCTAAACTTGCTATTTCCTTGAATCTGAAGGGGTGCACTTAAAATTTGCAACAACAATTTAACCTAAAACCTGGCCTAAAGGCCAATACAAATAACTGTATTCCTCTTAAACTGAACTTGTCTCTTCTAAGAGATAAATGTTTGACCTCATCTACGGAGACATTTAAGATGGACATAAATTATATAATGGATCATAGAAATGTATATAGTAAGCCGGATGGTGATGGCACACGCCTTTAATCCCAGTACTTGGGAGGCAGAGGCAGGCATATCTCTGTGAGTTCGAGGCCAACCTGGACTACAGTGTGAGTTCCAGGAAAGACTCCAAAGCTACACAGAGAAACCCTGTCTCAAAAAAATGTATATAGTTTTATAGAAAATATTAAGTATAGCATTGCTATATTTGCAAATTTCAACTACTACTACTCCTCACTTATCTACCTAGTAAAAAAAAGAATAATCTGACACAAATATAGTCAACTGATTTTTCATAAAATTTCAAAAGCAATCTAATGGGGAAATATAGTTTTTCCAGTAATGGGTGTTTATACAATTCCATATTCATATATAAGTAAACAAAATTAACAGACCCTGTCACAGACTTTATACTTATCAAAAATTTTTTTCTCAAAATAAATCATGGGGCTAAATATAAATATGCAAAACTCCATTTTAATTTTTAAAGACCATTTTATTATTTTATGTGTATGGGTGTTTTGTATATATATATATATATAGTGCCTGGGAAAGCCAGAAAAGGGCTTGAGTTAGGGGTTGACTTCCCTTGAGGCCTTTCTACATTGCTTGCAGATGACTGCCTTTTATATGGTCTTTTCTTAGTGTACATCTACTGCATGGCTCTCTTGTTCTTCTAAGATTATCGGTCACATTGGCTGAGACCATAAAATCTAGCACCTGATAATACCAATTGCTGGAGAACATCAGAGCGACAGCAACTGTTGTTAATGGTTGCTGGAAGTAGAAAATGGCATAGCCACTTGGAAAACCATTTGGCCATTGCTTGCAAGGTTAAATATTTATTACCACAAGATCCAGCAAGTATACTCTCAGATATTTGCCCAGATAATATGAAAATTTATGTCCACCAAAAACCTACACGCAATGCTCATAGCAACTTCGTCCATAATGTCCCCAAACTAGAAGCAACCAAGATATTCCTCAATAAGTGAGTTGTTGATTAAATAGCAGTCCATCTAAACTTGCTTGGAAATTAAAGAAATGTGCTACCAAGTTACCAAAAAGACATGGCTGAGTGTCAATAAGCCCAAAGGATGTATCTTAAGAAGAGTAAGCCAGACAGAAAGGCAGATGCCACATGCAATCACTCACATATCAAATCTTTTCAAAGGTGGTTTCTACAGAAGAAGAGAATAGAATAGTGCTTATCAGAGGCTGATGAAGATAGGGATAATGGAGAATGGAGGACTGGCTAAGAAGGCAGGGAAATTGGAGAAAGAATAAAGGTTGGCTAAGTAGGCAGGATAAATGGAGAAAGAATAGGGGTTGGCTAAGTAGGCAGAATAAATGGAGAAAGAACAGGGGTTGGCTAAGAAGGCATGGAAAATAGAAAAAGAGTGGAGTATTGGCTAACAGGAGCAAAGTTATAGCTGGAGAGGAGGAATGCATTTCAATGTGGTATTATACAAATGTATGACCATAGTTAGCATTATACTGCACATTTCAAAAGTTCCAGGAGGGGATTTTAATGTTCCCACAAGAAAGAAGTAATAAATACTTGAAATAATTAACAAGCTAAGTATTGCATATTAATAACTGTACAATATATGAGTGTATTAAAACACTACATTGTGCTGAAAGACTTGAATTACCTGGGTCTGGTGGCACAAGCCTGTGATTCGAGCTGCTGGGGAGAGGGAGGCAGGCAGACTACAAGCTCAAGGCCCATCTTAGCTACAGAGTGATTTCAGGTCCAGTCCCAGAACTCAATGAGGCCATGTTCCAAAAATAAAAACTCAGAAATCTGGGCGTCTGTGATAAAGTGCTTGCCTAATGTGCACAAAGCCATGGGTTTCTTACCCTATACTATAAAGCAAATGAGTAGTCAACATTTTGTATAATTACTATAAGTTAGTTATAACTTTAAAATAAAGACTTAGACAAATCTTGACTAAGAGTATATCACTAACAAAAAGAAGTCGGTCCACTTACTTGGAAAAGGGAACCTCACAGAGGCAGCAAACAAATCAGTGGTTGAGTTGGATAGAGAATGGTTGAGGAGAGAAAGCAGGAGATATATTTATACAGTAAAATTATTTCATATAATACAGAATGATGGTCACATAGCATTATGCATTTGCCAAAACCTACAAACTGCCTACACTCAAAGAATAAACCTTAATGTACATGATTTTTAAAGCACTAATAATTCTGTGTGTCTATGGATCTCAGACTGGAATACAGAATATATGGCAAAATAATCAAACTGCACGACACAGGGAACACACCATTGTGGGAGGCCAGCTCCCACTTTTCCCAGGATTCCTCTGAGGTGTAAGAAAATATCAGATAGAAAGATAGTGAAGAGGAGAAAGATAGAAACACCGGGTAGCTTCAGGAGGACCTGGGTCAATACCCAGTGGCTTCTTCCATTTATTCAAAAGGTCTTTTTAATAACAATGCCAGGGGCGTGGCAAAAGACCTCCCCCTTGCTAGATCAAAGCACACTGCAGAGCCAAGTGTAGACCCTTCCAAACACCTGGTAACTATGCTCTTGGTCAAATCATCCTCTTATGCAGTCCTGCTGGGTAAAACAAGCTCAGATTCTCGGACCCTGAGTAATTTGGGCCTCCACACACTACCTTCTTAAAGAGGTAAGGGAGAGATGCTGACCCATGTAATTTGGGGGAATGAATAGAGTCTGTCAGATCAATGGCAAACAAATATTATAAAAGGGCTGTACTCAGATGTTATCAAGTATGTGACTACGTTTAGTTACTTGAACAGATACGTTACAGAAAAAACAATGAAACACGTGAACCAATGCTCAACACCACTACTTGTGAGGGAACCAACATACCACTACACAGTAATGACAAAAATAGAAATTAAAAAGTCAAAGGATGGGGGAATGAGAGCAACTAACATATAGTGCAGAGGGAAACTCAAACTGAGAAAACTATGCTAGGAGAATGATTATTTTAGATACATAGAAATCTATCCTTACACATGTATCCTAAGTAAATTTAACACTGTATACACACAAAAACCTAGATGTAAATACATGTAGCAGCTTTAATAAAATCACCCAAACTATAAACAGCTTAAATGCCTTTCAGTGGAAGACAGAATAAACAAAGTGGCCCATCCCTACAGTAGGGCACTAACCAGAAGCAAACACAATGAGACTGTTTTATTGGACTTATTTTTAATTAGTATAAATTTAACTTTCAATGATATTTGCCTCCATTCTTTGGAAATCTTTAAGGCATGTTGGGAACAACTTGGATATTTCAATATTCTTTTTCAACTACAAATCTGATAAAGTCTAAGCATAGATCAAGCATGTCTAACAAAATATAATTTTAAGATTGAGATGTGCTGTAAATATAAAAATTACATATTGGATTTGGAACACTCATCCAGATGTAAAATGTCTTCATCGTTTTTACATGGATTGCTCTTTGAAATGATAATACTGTTGATTTCTTTGGTCATATAAAATACTTGAATTTAGAAAAGGCATGCCGAGCATCCTCAGTACCGGACAACACGTGCAGACTGAAAGAGGCATGACATGAGAGAAAGGTGCAGGATGCCAGAGAACAAGAGGCGCGAAGGAGCAAAGTGCGGTGGCTCTTATTAATCCAGCTCCTCTTGGAGTTGGTGCTAAGCTGATGAATATGGACTCTGAGGTGTCAAGCACCAAGAATTAAACTCATTTCTCTTCTTAGCAAACGGGTCTATGGAGATCTGTGAGATTAGAGTCTTTTAAAACTAAGCAAAAGTTACTTCATGCTCCTTCAATGACTGCTTCCTTCCAGAGAAGTTGGATTCCTTAGGAGACAACCTAAGGGTGAAACCAATACTTAAAGCAAGTGTTTTTCTGTTGTATTGGTGGGCCAGTCTGCCAAGTTAAGAGAAAAATGGAATTTAGATTAATGAAATAAAAGACTCAATATCACATTTGTGCTTCATTCTATGAAGGTATCCATTTGTTTCCTTCCTTACTAAATAGAATCATTTTTGTACTATTCAAAGGGTAAACAGAGGCAATCCTGAAGACCATTCTGTGTACATCAGAATGGTATTGGATAGCTCAATAATTATAGGCACTCTTCAAACACATATCAAACTGAATAGATTACATGTTTTATCAACTCCTAGAACAGGAAGAATGATGTTTTTTCTCTGTAGTTGTTTAAGTCAGTAGTTAGGTATCTTCTTTGACTTTTCCTGTTCTTGTTGCTATTGTTGGTGTGGCTGTTGTTACCTAGTGAGCTGGTTTGTCTTGTATTGTTGGAGATAGGCTCTTATTCTATAGCCCAGTTTGGCCTCAAACATGCAATCTCTCTGCCTCTACCTCTGTGTTGCTTAGATTACAGGCATGAATCATCACATATGTTTTTCTAGTTTCTGATAGAAGGCAACATGGATAATCCTAGGAAATCAAGGGAGAAGAAAAACCGAGTCCTCAATTTAGTATTCATTAGTTTTGTCTTTATCTGTCACAAGATAATGTCTCTGTTTTTCCCTTCTCTTCACTGTTGTAGGGCAGAGCATCATTTATTCCAGTTTACCAACTAAACCAGGGGGTTGTGGTTAGTATTCCTAAAAATTCTCCTGTGTGCTTTTATCAAATAATTCCCCTAATAAAATCCTCCCTCACTTTCATCTGAAATTCACAAGTCAATCATGGTTCAAATGGTACCTCCTCCGTCACCCAGCGGACCTCTCCTTCCGTTTACAGATACTGTGTATACTGCTGTCTTGGTTGGGGTTTGTATTGATAAGACGAAACACCTTGATCAAACAGAAAGTTGGGGAGGAAAGGGTTTATTTCGCTTACACTTCACCATTACTGTTCATCACTGAAGGAAGTCAGGACAGGAACACAAATAGGGCAGGATCCCAGAGGCAGGACCTGATTCAGAGGCCATGGAGGGGTGCTGCTTACTGGCTTGCTCAGCCTGCTATTTTTTTTTAATTTATTTTATTTCAGCCTGCTATTTTTATAGAACCCAAGACCACCATCCCAGGGATGGCATCACCCACCATGGGTTGTGTCTATCCTCATTAATCCCTAATTGAGAAAATGCCCCAAAGCTGGATCTCATGGAGGATTTCCTCAATTGAGGCTCCTTCCCCTATGAAGACTCTAGCTTGTGTCAAGTTGACACACAAAACCAGCCAGTATAAGTGTGTATGTATATTATATATTACATATACAGTATTACATATAGTACCATATATTATATATACAGTATTATATATTATATATACAGTGTATATATGTGTGTGTGAGAGTATGTATATGTGTCTATGTATATATATTATGTATGTTGTACAGAGAGTGTCAGTACACCAGCAAGCTTCTTTTCTCATTGGCTAGCTATACTTTCCCATTAATTAGAATTCATGTCATAGAAAATACAACTTTTAAATTTTCACTGATATCACTTGTTATGAATTCAGCATATATATTGGGCTTCCATTTTAGACACTGAATGTAACATAGTATGTAAAAATCAATATAGCATTAGCACTTCTGGGGTTTGTATGCTTATGTCTTTGGCAATGATTTTCTTCTAATGATCTAATGATATGCCTTAGAAGATCTCTCTCTCTCTCTCTCTCTCTCTCTCTCTCTCTCTCTCTCTCTCTCTCACACACACACACACACACACACACACACACACACACACACACACACACACGGTATATTTTGTGTCTGTCACTGTATTTCAAGCATTTGTTTTCACCTAATATAATGCATAGAGGTTAACTGAAGGGTTAGATTTAAAAATCATATGGTAAAATATTATGAGGACTCATTGACTTGACTAACTTGAAGAAATCTCTGATTTGAATCTCAGGAGAATCTTGGCCAAACCATCTCCCTCATTTGCTGGGTTTTATTCTTCGTGTCATCAGTGGTTTATTTAGTAACAGATTTGAGAGACAGATTTCTCAGTGAGTCTTCCTATTTTTACAAATGGAAAAATGAGCTAGTAGACAATTTAATTTGCTCAGGCACATATCAGCTGAATGAATATAGACAAGTCACAGCCACAGCAGCAGGGGAAATATATTTAAACTGTAACTTGTTATTCTGTAGAGCAGAGGTCTGGCTTACAGAGATGAAGATCACGGGCCAGTGTAGTTAATGAAAACAGAGTCAGGAAGCAGAATGGATTCATAAATAGAAGCAGGTATAGCAAAGAGTCATCTGATTGTGAAGGAGACACATCCTTAGGTGTAAAAGCATGCTTTCTGCTGGCTTGTGACTTCTGACCAACACAAGGTGATACAGACCTTTTTTCTCTGTTTTTGTTTTCCTCAGATGAGTACAGTAATAATGTAATGGGCAGCCAGAGTGGAATGCTGACTTGTGATCTAAGAACTAAAGGAAAGACACAGTTGCATTTTATTCTCTTACCCTCAACAAAAGAAAGTAACTTAGAGTGGATGTTTTCTGATAGACAATGTGGCAATAGATAGCTTGGATAGTGTGGTTCCCTCCTGAACTAAGAAAGAATCTCCCCAACAAAAATAGGCACAGCCATCTCTAGGGGGAAGGGGATTCTACCTGCAATGTTGCCAATATAAATTGGGCAAGTCTCTCCTTTCTTGACAGGCATGAGATTTCTCTTTCTCATTGAAAAATATGGCCCAGTAAGGTGTCACTTGCAAGAAAACCCCACCACGAGCAGTGAAATGGCCCTGAAAGCCCATTTGTACCCACAGAGCTAAGACTCCCCTTCTTATCTCAGTCAGTAAAGGCCCCTAGAAGAGAGATGCCACAGAAAGAATATTAACCCAGCAATGAAGTTCATGGTATGACCTGACACTCACTTCTGCACAGAGTCTGGGCATGCAGGTCTTAGGTAATCTACTCTACCTGACTGATAATGCCAGGAAGACCAATTAGGAGTTCTGGGGGTACCAAATAAGCACATAAAAACAAGACTACAGAGTCGGGGAACATTAAACTACCACCAGAACCACAGCCCTGAGTAGGATGGTTGCTGCTAAAATAAAACATTGAAGTAAGATTCAAAACTTTCTAACATCAACAGTCTCAAACACACAAAAAACAAAAACAAAACTAGTCATGAACTATAACTTGTGACATGAAGTACAAGAACCACGCTTCTTTCACTATCAAACGAAGTCACTATATCTGTACTTCTTCAATTTTGATATCCATATTTCCCACAAGGCACTAAATAATTATTGGGGCCTCTATCTGACAAACCCTTGAAATAACATAAGACCCATGTGTGAGTCTGACAAAAGGAAATCTATGCACCACGTGTGTACCTGGTGCCCACTGAGAACAGAAGAGGGCATTGGATCCCCTGGACCTGGAGTTACAGGCAGTGGTGAGCCACCATGTACATGCTGGAAACTAAACCTGGGTCCACTGCAAGAGTAACATATGCTCTTATCCATCCCCTTAAAGAAGCCTTAGGAGCCAAGAGTGTTATTTGCTCATGAATCAAAATAATTGAAATGTGTATGAAACTTTCAGTAGTATCATCGCTGCAGTGTGAAATCACAGATGTGAATTCTCAGACCATCTTTTCTCTGCAGTTGCTAGTGTAAGTCTTCTCATCCCCATCACTCCTTCATCTGATGGCTGTTTATTTCAGAGAGAAGCCAAGGCCATGCTCAGCAGCCCTCAACTCAGCAGTGAAGACCCACACCCCCATTTATGGTGTCAAGAAGCATTGGCTCTGATGGGGTACAGCAGCCTGTGGACCAGGGAACAGCTCTGCATAATGAAATTTCAACAAGGCCAAAGAGGGAGAAATGAACCACCTGTGCTATCAAACATTTCCCCTTTGTGTCTGTATTCTTCTGGGAAACCAATGCTAGCTTACTTGTATTTTCCTTTGGGGTGACAGTGATAGGTATCAGATACAGCCGTCCATTCAATAGTAATTAATTGATTGTAATAATGAATGATTTGTGGAGATCCCCAGAACCTTGGGTCTCCTTCATCAGGTCATTCTCGGCCCTGCAGTCAGTCAATGAATCTTGTCTTGTTGGTTCAGCATCTTGCATATTTTGCACTGTTAACACTAACCTGCCTCGCTCCTCTCACTGGCCTCTGCACAAACCTTTATCTTCTACCTTCGCTTTGGGTCTAATAGCTCAAAGTTAGGCCAAGTGCAATTTTAAAAATGCCATCTGTTTGATGAAGTTTATTACATGCTAAGAACTGTAATAAATTATCTAAGGATTTTATTATTAAAAAAATTTACAAAGTATATGTTCTGATTTCCCACATTGTACCAAAAGGTAACCTTAGAGGGGTAGAGTTACTTTCTCAAAAATCACACTGAAAGATCCTTGCCTGAATTAAAACCTGAATCTGTAATCTCCACCTTCCCTCATAATTTCTGCTTCTTTTGCACCCAGGGGTCTGCTGTAGAGTTGACAGGTCCTCTGGTTTCCTGAGAGCGAGGTATCATCTCTCCATCCCTTTTTATATTTAATCTTTTCCAGGAATGTGAGCTCTGCTAGCTACTGCTAGATTCCCTCTTTAGGAACTGCCTGCTTCATGCTGATCCTTAGAAATTCAGGACCTTGTTAGAGGCCAGAACCACACTAGCCAGCATGAGCAAGTCAGCATTCTCCTTTGGGAATCTGAAACATGGAGACTGGAGGGCTGCGTTCTCCTCAGGTATACAGGTTCAGTTCTATTTTCCTAAGGATATTAGCAAATATTTTCAGGTACTGTTAGTTTTCAACACTTACCTTTATATCAGCATAGTTTGTTGAACTATTGTGGTTTTTTGTTGCTAAAGATTAAAAGTGCCTGTCCTATCCAGGTGGAAAAGTGGGTGCCTGAGGATTTCTCATTGCACTAGGCTTCCTCACCTCATTTCACTTGTCTGCATGCACAGCCTACTCATTCTTAGTCTTTTAAAAGGAAAATTTGATATGCTTTTATTAATATCCCAAGTCTGATTTTTCAGAATTTATAATTAGACATGAACATATGGTTTTGTGCATTTCTATAGACAAGGTTGCAACTGTTCATGCTTGAAACTTTGCAATTTCTCAGCCTAAAATGAAATTATTTTATATTCCCTTGAAGCATTTAGTCTAGGGGTGAATACTCAGCAAGCTTTTGAAATTGAGTTGATAAAAATGTTTGCTTTACCAAATATATCTTGCTATTATGGAATTTTAGAAAAATAAATATTATATTACATGCTGAATTTTCCAAACTATATATTCTAAAATGTGTATTAAATATTTACCATTATATACTTAATATATATCAACATGCAATAAACAGTATAGTATAAAACAACATGTGTATTTTATATACAAGTATTTTATAGCATAAAATCACATATGTGTAAAATAAAATAACACGTAATTTCAAATAGAAATATTTTTGTGTGTGTTCTTACATCTTTATTGATGTTTTTATTTTCTAATTAAAAGCATCATTTCTTGCATTTTTTCCTTCCTCCAAACCCTTCCATATACCTCTCCTTGATCTTTTTCAAATTTGCTGTCTCTTTTACATTAATTGTTATTATATACATATATGTATATGTATATACACATAAATTCCTAAATATAAGCTTCTCAGTCTGTATGCTGATACTTGTATATGTTTTCAGGGCTGACCATTGGTATTGGATAATCAATTGGTGTGCTCTTCCCTGGAGAAGACTGTTTCTTGCACTCTCAGCTTTCCTCAGTAGCCAGTAGTTGTTTGGGTAGGGTTGAGGCTTCATAGTGTTTCCCCATTCACACATACCCCACTTTGATATGTCTATTGTCCTTATTCACCTCATGTTTAAGTAGCCCTACTGTTGAGACTTTATGGGTGTAGCTTACAGCAAACTCCCTAATCCTCTGGCTCCTACACCTTTTCTGCCCTTTCTGCATGGGGATGTTTTTAAGGTCTGTTTAAAGTGTAATTACATATGTCAATAAAGTTATTGTAAATCACTAACAATTCTACCGAGGTTATTATCTATAATTCTAAGAAGAGATAATATGACACAGTTACTCCACATAAACCAAACAGAAGTCATGACTGGTAGGAAGAGTGATGATAATCCTCCAAGCCCTGCCCATCACCCAGCATATGACTTAGCAACACCTTTTGCAAATTCACATGGCCACATTCTTCTCATCACATGTTAGAAGTAAATTATTCTATTGAATGTTATCACAATGAATATGTTAATTTCCCCTCTACTTCTAGGCACTTTTCTCTCTAGCTTTACTTGAGGACACACATTATGTCATATATTTAAAGTCGAAATGAACCAAGATTGCCATTCAGTGAACCTTCTCCACACTTCTTTAGGATATGTGTATGTAGTAACTGTGCTCAAGGACTAATTTACACATATCAAAATTGGATTTTAAAGTAAGGACAAACATTAGAATACACACTCACATTTAACATGTTTTAAACATCCGCACTAATGAAACTTTAATGGTGATAACTTCATAGCCATATTTACATTATTCAGTTGGCATCCCCTTTGTGTCAGTCATTTGGGAAGTACCTTCTCTAAATCTAACAAAGGCAGAATTTAATTCTAGACTCCATGAATAAACAGAGCAAACTATAGTTATTCAAAGAAAATGAACATTAGAACCATACCAACATGTGATTATCAGTAAGGAGACTGTGAACTTGAACCAGTCTCAGCCTCTGTTGATTTCCTTTGGGGTTTGTGACTGATGATGGACCTTCTGCCATTCGATGAAGAGCAGAGGAAGGTGGCAGGTCAAACAGGTCTTCACCAATCATGTCCACAACTCTGAAGGTCACATGGCATCATGTCACAGAGGACTGAGGGTGCACAACTCAAGAACTTGATGTTTGACCATTACATTAGAGAAAAAAGAAGCACTATTGGGATTTCTTTTCCTCGGGTGACTCAGATCTAATGGATTCACTCCTGGGAAGTTTGTAAGAATACCAGCCACTGATGAGGATGGTGAATACTGCTTTAAAAATTATTGGTTGTCTGATGGGTTCCAGGAATATATTCTAGGTACAGAGGAATGACAAGATGTTAAAAAGAATATATAAAGAACAAATGAATGAAATACCTAACAACAGAACTGAATGGCTTAAAAACAATGAAGTATTGTGAAAGATTGGAAGAAATTTTTAGGCTGGAATGCTAATGCAGAATGTTCAACCAGGTACCTCATTTAATGAGGCTCAGTGCTGACTCTCAACTGGCAGAGTTTGTTTTGGACACTGATTATCTGGTTGGGAGTCAAGACACACTAACTAAATCTTCAAGACTAGGAGTTGTAACTTTATTTGAAAAATTTAATTCCTAAGACAATAAGAACTTCAGATTCCTTGTTAATCACAGTCTCTCCTTGTTGAAACACTGCATTCGAGATCAAATTAGTAGACTACTGTAAGTTTGAACATGGAGTCAGGGCAGAGTCAGTTTAAGGAAAACAAAATGTGTGTCGTTTGTCTGAACTCAAAGCAGAAAGCCTCTAGAACTTCTAACAATCTCCATAATGTGGTCAAGTTCAAGGTCAGACATCTTCAATCTTAGGTAATTCAACAATAACTTTTCACAACAGACATTTTGTAACAGCCCTTAACAATCAGGACATGCAAAGAAAATTAGGTCAAACCATATTTATATTTTAAAGTAAACAAGTCTTTTAAGCCATAGCTTAAAAGTTATGGCTTAAGTTATGGAAAGGTCCAAGTATAAGACCAAAAGGTAAAGAGACTATTGCCACAGGAAGATACAGGCCATTACTCAAAGTCCCCCCCCCTCCAAAAGCCAGCACAACATAGCACAGATGTGGGTCTATAAAGTGTGGTGCAGGATGGCTCAGAGAGCAGAGGAAGAAGAACTGCCCTTATAGAGGCTCCCATTGGAAGGCATTGGCAAGGCCGGGTAAGCAGACTTGAGACTGGCTAGCTTGAGTAATTCTGGCAAGCACAGGCAGAAAGCCTATCCAATAGTGTGTGGGCTATTGGTTGGTTATTTTAAATTGAAAAATACACTCACAGGTGAAGTGTGTACTTTCTAAAAACTGATTAATTCTGGGAAGAGAAGCCCCTCCAGGGTCAACAAATTACCACAGTATTCAACTGCAGGAAGTGAAAGACATGTTTAGTACAACATCAAACCTGAATTTATTAAGAGAACTTGATTTCTCTATGTAGGTGTTCCCATGCCACTCCACAGGATGCTGTGAAGTAGATCTTTGTCTGATTAGATACAATTAAACTACACTTACAGCATGAGATAAGACACAGGCTCTGGCTGGTAGGGGAAAGATATTATTTTGGTTGGTTTTTGTCCCCTCCCCACAACCCTAATCTGTTTTGGGGATTTGAATATCCTTATTAGCATTGCAATCAAGAAACTGCCTTCTCTACAATTTGGGGTGGGATATATAGATATAGATATATGCATACTCACTCAATTTACATAGTAATGACATTTCTTTAAAAATTCAGCATGTATTTAAATTTAAAGTGTTCAGAAACATCTTGAGTTTATATAGAAAAGTGAGTAGGGATTTATGCTTGGCAATAATAAAGAGGTTTAATTTAAATTTATGCCAACAGGAAAATTGGTGTCATTTCCAATACAAGACAATCCTCAGTTTTTCCTTTCTCAGGGAAGTATATAGCAATCCTGGTACCTGTTCCTTAGATATCAGTAGTAAGGTCAACTTTAATGTGACATACACACTCCTAAAAAAACATTCCCACGGTACAAATTTGTGCAATTAAAAACCACAGTGTGGGCTTAGGGTATATTTCAGAGGTGGAGTGCTTGCTTGTCTGGGATGTGAGGGCTTCTCAAAAGACAAAGGGAGAAAATTTGGGGCTTGACCTAGGAAAAGGAGATGAAAGGCACAATAATGAAACCCTCAAGCATGCATGTTTTCCATCCAAGTCAGGTTCTATGGAGCACATGTTCCCAAAACAAACAAACAAACAGCAAAACTATGTTAGTCAATTCTCTGTCACTATAACACGTACTGGAGGTGACCGACATACAAAGAAAACAGTGTTTGCTCAGTTTGGAGGCTTCAGTCCGTGCTGAGTTGCTGCTGTTGCTATGGACCTGTGGTGAAGCACCACATCAGAAACACACAGTAGCACAAGTGACTCACAGAATGGCCAAGGAGGGAATGAATGTGAGGAAGGGATGTGCTCAAAGACTTAATGACTTTCCTGGAGGCCCTACTCCTGGAAGGCTCCACCTCTTCCCATTGGAACCATTGTTGGGAACAAACTTTGTACCCACAGTCCTTTGGGAGATGTTTAAGATAAAGATGAGGGAAAAACCTCTTTCATCCAAGTTGAGAGTTTGATCTAATGGATAGTATTTATTTGTTTGGTTTTCTCCAATCAACCTCAGTGTCATGACTGGGGGTCCCCTTCCACCTCTCTAATCTTCACTGGGAACATTGCTCAGCATCTGTAGGTTTTGAAAATTGTGTTTATCTTTAATAAAACCACTAAGAGTGACATTATTGATGCCAAAAGGAATATTTGATTATTTCCATAAGGTCTGTGTAACTACAGAGGACTTTTCTCTTTAAAACACCACTTGATGCTTTGGATAAGGTTTCTTTAAATTGATTAGAGATGTTTAGGAGCTATTTTGTGGTTTAAATATAAAATTTAAAAATGTAAAAGAGTCATAAAATATAAGCCTACAGGCTAATTAATAGAGTGGTCCCAATATCTGAAATATAAAGAAGCTGTGTTATGGCATTTTATGAATTCTTCATATGCAGATTCATCAGACTGTCGTTTTATGCATCAATGTTACCGGTGGATACAATTTTGTAAAGAACAAGTTCAACATTTATTTATGCTGAAAGTGCTCTGTAATCTACTCATTGTTGTAAAACAAATTCACAGATTGAAAAATCAGCATTATAGTGGAAATGGCTGAACCTTCCATCAGGTTGTAAGAAAACACCATATATTTCTTCAATGCCCTGCTTAGGGGTCAACCACAACCCTGTAGGTGTCATAATCCTTCTTACTTCTGGTTGGTAATATATATCTTAGGGTGTGTTTGACATGTCGATTTCATCTGTTTGCTTAACTCTCAAAATACCTAATTACCTTGCTTTCAGTCCAGCCTATTTGTAACAAGTGATACGAGAGCACAGAAAAGGAGCGCCTGGCTAATTTTTAAAGACAAGAGAAAGCTAAGTAGTACAGATGGGATGTGTCTGAGGGGTGAGTAGGAGCTCTCAAGGCACCTGAACACTGACTAGATTTTAAATCGTGAGTTCTGTAGGCTGTGCTGGTGGACCAGCAGAATGATTCTTCATAGCTACTTTGGTATGTGTTTTGCTGTGTGATGACATTTACTAATTAAAGTAAACTGGTCTTTTAGTTATGAATGAAGTGATTTTTTTTTTTCCTACCAGCACTGACTCCATTTTGAACTTTCTCTTGAAACGCATGCTGTAACTTAGGCAAGTGGCTGACCAAGAACAATTTTGGCAAGTGTGCACCAATATGAAAATAAGATAGCTCATGTCCCTCTAAAATTACCTTTTGACAGGAAAATAGCCCTCTGGTATATAAATACAGGTACCTTCACACTGTCATTGGAGTTACAGTCTACAGGGTCTCCTACCATGCAAGCTGAGCATTCTCCTCAGTGGCACTGGCTGCCAGGGATTCTGCTTGAATGAACAGTCCTTTGTTTCACGGAAGACAACTTGAGAGCATTGTAGATATCTGTGGGTCTCCTTGGAGGGAGACCTGGTTAATCTGGATGAGTTCTTCGGTGACCATGGACCATCTGGTTTGTTCCTACTCTGCTCTCCAGTAATTTTATTTTGCTTATTTTGCCTACACTTTCATTTTCCTAATTTATTTTTGTCTTCATCTGATTTTGAGTGTACTGCAATAAACTGATGGGCTCAGGAACTACCCATGTTTCACCTGAACTGTCACTTGATTAGGGAATGAAGAGCCCAACCTTCTCAGAAATGACAGTCCTTGAACTTCAATCATTACCTGGGATCAAGAAAATATTCCATGCTTGTCTGACCAATGTGAAGCCAGGCTCTTTACTTGAGACTTTCTTCCTGAATGACAGTCCATCTGTAAAGACTTGGAGCAGGGCAATGGCACCCTGGGCATGCTGTATAAGGGTTGGTTGAGAGTACAGACTAAAGGCCCTCAAACAAACTAATGAAATAACACCTTTCAACCGGTGAGTGCCAGGAGGCTCTTGACAATGCAAAAGATCAACATTGACTAAGGCAATCATCTGCTTATGAAAAACACTCCAGGGGAAATTAATCACTACCCTTTATTAGGTGATTAGCATGCCAGGAGGGTTTTGTGCTCTGGGGCGTTTTAAATTTTCATCACTCTCTTAAGTTTAATATCATTTGTTCATATTTTTCCTGGTTCAGAGGTAGGACTAGGCATGAAATTTAATTCACTTGCCAAAAGTTGTGCAGTTAGAATGTAGCCAATTTTATGCCAATTCCCTCGGTGTATTTATCAGCAGTGTACCTTGTCATGTGTTTGAAATTGAGAATACAAATGGAGAGAGGCTTTTGTAAGGTTCCTGTTTCCACTCAGGAATTAATACAAGTATTTTTAGGTACTGTTCAAAAAATTTCAGATGCATGCTAAAATGAGTGCTGCAAACTATTGAGAAACGAAAAACAAAAAATCAAGCAAGAACAAAAAGGGGACTGAAGAGACAGTTTTCTCTGGTTAAGATCACTGGATGCTCTTACTGAGGACCTGGATTTGGTTCCCAACACCCATAGGGCTCAACTGTCTATAAGTCCAGTTCCAGGGCATTCAAAGTCCTCTTCTGGCTTCTGAGGACACCAGACACACATGTAGTGCACAGACATACATGCAAACAAAATACTCACATATATAGTAAAAATTTATTTAAAATCATAAAACTGCAAAAGGGAAAAAATTCCAATACTAGGAGCTATTCACCAACCCTAAAGAGGTCACAAAGGAAGTAGCAAGATAATAGAATGAAAGCCAAGGACAGCAGCAGAAAGAGACAGGCAGAAGCTTGCCACATAAATTGAATGCCACTTTGAAATTGATGCTCAGAAAATTTCAGACTTCAAATCTCTAATATGCCTAAGAAAAAACTGATATTGTAAAACAAAAAAGATAGTTGTAAGATGCAAGGTTAAGACAGAGTGCAATGTTTTTCTAAAAAAATTAAAATTGGAAATGAGAACTCAAATATAGAAGTGTTTTATTTTGTTTAAATTCGTAAACATTTCTGATCACATCTCCACACAGTACAGCTTAACTGTTCTTAATGAAACCATTTTCACAAGAAAACATAAAACCATGGGCGATTTATTCAGTCTAGTTTCATTACAGCTAAATCATTAAACGCATAAAAGGATTTTGTACTTTCTTAATAAGGAAATTATATTTTCATAGCGACAAAATCTGGTTGACATTTAGTTTCCCATGATTTGTTTTTTATAAATAATAAAAGATAATTATATTTCAGAGAATATTTTAGTGCCAACTACATTTTAAACCCTTTTGGTTTAACAACACTAAAAATTTTATGCCTTGTATGTAGAATTTATCCACATGTCCTATAATAATTAAATGATCAGAGATATATGAGTCTTTTGTGTTGGTTGGATGGAATATTGTTGGTTTTTCAAAAAGGTTTATATTGTTCAACTAAAGTAATAAATCAGAGAATTAGTAATTTTTCTACAGACTGAGATATTTTTCACATGAAGTAGTCATAAAGGGGAAAAAGTTAAAAGTGTCCTCATATCAGACAGTCATATGTTACCTGTTGACTGCTGGGGATGCTGTGAATGTGTTGCTCTGATTGACTGATAAATAAAATACTGATTGGCCAGTAGCCAGGCAGGAAATATAGTGTAGGAGGAATAAGGAGAGAGGAGAATTCTGGGAGGTGGAAGGCTGAGTTAGGAGACACTGCCAGCCACCAAGGCCGTGAGAAGATGTAAAGTACCAGTAAGCCACAAGCCTTGTGGCAACTTATAGATTAACAGAAATGGGTTAATTTAAGATATAAGAACTAGAGATAGCAAGAAGCCTGAATCAACGGTCGTACAGTTTATAAATAATATAAGCATTTGTGTGTTTATTTGGGTCTGAGTAGCTGTGGGATTGGCGGGTGAGAGAGATTTGTCCTGTCTGTGTGCCAGGCAGGACCAGGAGATAACCCCAGCTACAGTTGACTGACCACCAGCTAAACTAAGGCTTACCAAAAGTTGACTTTACCTTGAGTTTTCAAATATTTGAGGCACTTCTCCATTCCCCAACAGTTAGGAATGCTGCTTTTATATGTGTGTTTGAAAATGGTTTTTGACAGCAGAGTCAAAAGAACAACTCTAAGTATTATTTATATAGAGAGACCTCACTGGATTTGAGCTGAGTTGCACTCAAGGTCTCTTGTTCATCTGTAGCTATCTACTGATCTATCACTATTTGTACGTTGTCCATTTCACAGTGCTGAACAAAGTACACCCACACTTGACTCCACTGTAGCAGGGATCTTAACAGGTCTTATTAATAAAATCAAACCTGAAGCCAGGTATTAGGGTGAATGCTGGAAAATCAGAGAAGCAGAACAAACCACAGCCACCTCACCTTGCCAATTCCTCAGCTGATCCTGTTTCCTCAGACTGGAAGCTTCTGAGTCCTCATCCAAATGGATCTCAGCTGAACTGTGCTGCTCAAAGCCTAAAAGCTTAACCAACCAAATGTTTCTAGTTCCTGGTCCTCATGCCTTATATACCTTTCTGCTTTCTGCCATCACTCCCTGGGATTAAAGGCTCACTTCCTGGGATTAAAGGTGTGAGTCACCATGCCTGGCTTTTTTTTTTTTTTTTTTTTTTTTTTTTTTTGGTTTTTCGAGACAGGGTTTCTCTGTGTAGCTTTGTGCCTTTCCTGGAACTCACTCTGTAGACTAGGCTGGCCTCGAACTCACACTCCACTGTACTTCAGAGTCATTTCCAGACCCTCATCACTACACTTCATTAGTTACTTTATCTCCCTCAGGTTCAGTCTCATCACTTAGAGCACGCATGGGAAGGGCATGCAGACTGTAAAGAAATTTGCAAAGCTTAAATGCATTACTGTATCTAAAATGCCTACGGCAGATTGAAGTTGGCTCACAAAAGGGAATCAATTAAAAGCATACAATTTATTTGTGAAAGATTATGTTGGGAAGGTCTGTATGGCACTGGGCTCTTTAAAATCAGCCTATCCATTCCAGTTCTTTCCCTCTGTACAAGTGAAAGCATGTTCATCAGGGAGTTAACTCTCCCTACGGCCTCTGATGAGACTCCCAGTTTTTTTACTGTCCAGGGAAAAGTTTGGAATGGCAAGCTGCAATGCCTTTCTTCGACCTTCATGATGGTCACAGGGAACAGAAGACAAGTCAAAAGCAACAAAATATGTACAGTGAATTTATGTGAGCCCTGTTTTATGAGAAACAGAATGAAGAACCAGAGGAAACTGTCTACTCCTCTTAAACCATCTATTTATTTTGTTTTATATGTATGAATGTTTTGCCTGCATGTATGTATCTACACCACATATATACCTGGTGCCCACAGGGCTCAGAAGAGGGTAACAGATACCCTAGAACTGAAATTTCAGATGATTGTGAGCACCATGTGGATGCTAGGAACCAAACTCAGGTCCTCTGAAGGAGCAACAAGTGAGCCATCTCCTGTGCTCCCCAAACTGTCTAGTTTTTATGCTTAAGCTTTGTAATTGGACATAGATTTGATCTAGTATGGCACACATTTAACAAGGCCAGTTATTGCAAAATCCTCTAGACCTTTCTTTCTATTACCTCTTCCTCTCAGGCTGGAGCAGTGCACCTTCTGGAAGGAGAATCTTGTGATCAGACATGGTGGGTTGAGGAGGTTCTTTGTGGCTGGCTGCAACTCAGAAGGTCAAGGAAAGGCTAAAGGAATATTATAGTCTCAGTAGCTTACTTGACGAAAAGAGTTCTAGTTTCTGTGATTTGTTGTAGGGATGAGGAATTGTGGTCTCTGTGACTCGCTTTGGAGGAAAATTAGTCATGAGAGCAGAAGAGCTGGAGGGCAGGGACCTTGGTGCCAAGGCTTTTTATTAGCCCTTTTGGTTTCCCGTCCAAGTTTTCAGCGTGACAAACTTCCATACCTGAGGCATCATTTTCTGAGTGGAAGAAGTTCATATCCAGAATAAACCTTACAACGAACTCTGGTCTCATTTAATGACACATACCTAAGACCAAGGATCACAGCATTAAACTGTGGGACTTGTTCTGGGTTGGATCTTGAGGTATTCATAAGTCCCACAGAACTCTGCTTTGTGTCTCAGATGCCGAGATCTCCATCTTCTCCTTGGTTTGCTTCTGGAGTCCATTACCTCCCCCAAGTGAATGGCTAGAATTGTTTACCTTTGACTAACAAACAAGGTACTGCTTAACATAAATAAAATGAAGCCTCAAAAATTAACACTCTGTTGCAGTAAAGGATGCGGTAGAAGCTGCTTTCATGAACAAATGTCTAGTCCAGTGGTTCTCAATCTTCCTGATGCTGTGACCCTATAATATAGTCCCACATATTGAGGTGACTCCCAACCATAACATTATTTTCCTTGCTACTTCAGAACTTCAATTTTGCTACTTTTATGAATTATAATGTAAATATCTGTGTTTTTCAAGGGTCTTCGGTGACCCTTGTGAAAGGGTTGTTTTTACCCTTAAAGGGGTCATGACTCACAGTTGAGAACCACTGGTCTGGTGTGTGCTAGGGTATCAGGAGCTGATAGAAGTGTCTGGAGAAGTCATGGTGATGCTCCTGGGATTACTGGGATGCTGTAGTGTTAATACGGTATATGAGCCAATACAGCTAAGAGAGGTACAGACTTGATGCCATGAGCCTCAAACCCAAAGCTACAGGGATTTGGAAAACGGAAAAACCCAGTAAGAAGGCTTCATGGAGACTCTGTCATTGGACAAGTGTTTTATCAGGTAGAGGTGAGAAACACCAGTGCTTAAATGAATAAGAATGGGGAAATATAGAGCCTGTCCATCAAAGGACACTGTTGACTTTGATTTGGGTTTAAGGTGCTAGTAAAACCAGTGGAAGGTTAGAGACTGAAGGATTTGGGTTGCAGACGTAGGTCAGTGACAGAATGCTTGCTTAGCATACATGAGTAAAATAAAGGTCTTGCTTATGAATGAAAACACTCTAATTCAAAAGGCAATGAAAAGACATTACTGTTTTTTATTGGGAGACCTGGAAGTGAATCTTTATGTTTTAAAGAGAGAATTTTAATAATAGGATTTAGAATAAATTTGAAGAAAATGACTTCAGAGTGGATATTTTAAATACTCAAATGGAAAATCATGAAGTCATTATATAAGGCACCAAGAGAGGACATAAGAAAAACATAGGTAGTTAGAATCTGTCTACATCTACACACGATGTTACTACAAGATATCAAGCCTCAGTATTGAGTGAAATTCTCTATAGAGACAGAAACATAGAGAACTATGTGGTTCTGTAAAAAGTGTGTAGTTATGCACAGTGAATTTCTGTCATCCAGAGACACATTTCTAAGATCCCCAGGGAATGCCTGAAGCCAAGGAAAGTATTAAACCCTATATATACTAAGTGTGTGCCTGTACATATTGTGCCTGTACATAATATCTATGATGAAGCTTATTTTATAAATTAGGTGCAGTAAAAGATTACCTAGCTTTCGGCCGCAGCAGCCATCTTCCAGTAACTCACCAAAATGACGAACACAAAGGGAAAGAGGAGGGGGCCCCCCGCTATATGTTCTCCAGGCCTTTTAGGAAACATGGAGTTGTTCCTTTGGCCACTTACATGCAAATCTACAAGAAAGGTGATATTGTAGACATCAAGGGAATGGGCACTGTTCAAAAAGAAATGCCTCATAAGTGTTACCATGGCAAAACCAGAAGAGTCTACAATGTCACCCAGCATGCTGTGGGCATCATTGTAAACAAGCAAGTTAAGGGCAAGATTCTTGCCAAGAGAATTAACGTGCGGATTGAGCACATCAAGCACTCTAAGAGCCGAGACAGCTTCCTGAAGCGGGTGAAGGAGAATGACTAGAAGAAAAAGGAAGCCAAGGAGAAGGGCACCTGGGTCCAGCTGAAGCGCCAGCCCGCCCCACCCAGAGAAGCACACTTTGTGAGGACTAACGGGAAGGAGCCTGAGCTGCTGGAGCCCATTCCATAAGAATTCATGGCCTAATGTACAAAAAGAAATAAAAGACTTGGACTGTAAAGGGCTTTTCTTAAAAAAAAAAAATTATCTAATGACAAAGTAGAATGATTACAGCAGTATATTATAGTAAAAATCATGTGAATATATTGTTTTTCTCAAAATATCTAGTTGGAATGCCTCACCCTCTTTCTTGTGGGGATGGAAGATGAGACAAACCCTACATGGTAAAGTGAAGTGAGAATGATATAGACACTGTAATGTGGACTTAGGATGCTACAGGCATAATAGTCCACACTGTGATACTGTGACAGTCTATCTGATCACTAAACAGCTCTGTGCTGCTCATACAGAGTGAACACCTGTGCAAAGAGATAATTTGCCTACTGGATGGAACAAGGTGGGGCTATATGAGGCTTTATTGTACTGCTTACAATTGCACACTTTAAAATTTATGAATTATCTTTTTCTATATTTTCCATGTAATATTTTCAGACCATGGCTGACTGTACATAACTAAAACCACAGGAAACCAAATTGCAGCCATAAGGGAACTCTTGAACCTATTCTTGTGCTGTGAGAGCTGGGCTTGATAAGGAAAGGAAGCAAGTAGATGAAGACTAGTGAGGAATCACTTCTGGGGACACAGCTCAAGATTTCCTCTTAGGCAAAAGTTGAAACAGTTGACACCCTTGTCAACTTTAAAGTCATCTCAAAAAGGAGGCTACCCCACGACTTCAAACCCCAGAGAGATCAGGAAAACAAATTCTGTGACAGGCTGATAGAGCGACAGGGACAGAGTGACACTTCAGAAAAGGGAGGCAGGGTCTGTGGTGGGAAAGAGCACACTCCTAGGACCTTGGGCTAGGCATCAATTCTGTTCTTGTGGTGACACCTTGCTCTGTATCCAGGCTGTTCCTGAGGGCCATGATATTTCTTGCCTTTTGATGCCCAGCTGAGAGCAACACTGAGTGTTTTAGAACCTGAATAACAGCAATCGGTGTGGTTCCTCAGTTGATGAGGACAGACAGACAGACAGACAGACAGACAGACAGACAAATGAAAAAAAAAAAAACAGAAAAGACAGTAGTACAACATCACAAATCACCAGGCTGAAGCATACAGGGAATGTCTTCCACACCCATGCTGTGAGCAAATTAAACATTATTTTAAAATAATAATGGAAAAAGTTCCACTTGGGCTACATTCTTATTATTAAAACTGAGTATCATTTGCCTTGATTATAACTTAAGTAAAAAGACCCTAGGCAAGTTAGCAATATTTTTTAATCAAATTAACTTGTACTAACTATAATCATCAAATGCATTTCCAGCCAAAGATGCCTAATACCTCTTCACTTTAAATTGTTAAATAAAGTTTCAAAGATCTTCAAATTAATTAAATGTTTGAACTGTACATCTACTAGAAGCAGTATAGTTTTTATTAATGAAAACTACTTATAAGCCAATTAAACAAAAGCTGAAACCCTCCCCTCCCCACCCTACCCCTTTCTTTTTTTGAGTCAGGTCTTACTAAATTGCCTGGGAAGACCTTGAATTTGCCATCCTCCTGCTCCAGCTTGGTAAGTAAGTAGCTGGGATTAGAGTCTACACCACTTAGCCCGGTTGTATTTGAAACATTTTTAATAGAGAAAATGACCTTTCCGAAAGTTCAGAAACAAGCATGACTTCTACTGGTAACAGAAACTGTAGCAAGAACACACAGACCATTGACTTATAGTATTAGCAAACATTTTTAATAAAGCTGAAATTCCCTTATCAAGTATTTCTGAATTTGTCCTTGTTCTTGGTAAAGACAAATGACTCTCTGAAATTTAGGATATTGAAAAGTCCACATTTGTTTGTAGATCACGGAAGATATGGTACGGTTCGTTTCTGCAGAGCATCTGCTACAATCCCACACTTGATTAATCGTCTGACTCAGAAACAAACGTTATGCGTTCTAGTGCTTTCATATAAAATCCTCTTTGATTCTCAATATATGTGCCAATTTGTGTTTCTAGTTTTCTTAAAAGGAGAAAATTAAGACTTAAATATTCACTGATGTTCCCAAGCTGCAAAGAGAAGAGTTGGGATTGGGATTCAGATTCTCTACTAGCTCCAGAGCTCTTAAATAACAGAAACGTGTGTATACAAAATGGTGGAACTTTTTGCAAAATCCCAACTCTATTTGAAATAGAGTGAGAAGTTTCTCTGTTTGTAGCAGACAGAGACCACTGGAGAAAGTACAACTGATCAAAATACAGAGAACAACTTACTCCCAGGGTTCCCATCTACAGAGCAACTTCTGCACCTAAGGTTCGGGCTAGAAAGATTGTAAGATCCAAAGGACTGGGAAGTCTGCCTTGAGATTTTTCTCCTAGAAATGACAGGGAAGATTTCCCCAGATGCTGCAAAAATAAGGGTGCCAAAACGAGACCCAAACTTGTTTTGAAAACACTAATAGACAGGCTAACATAGAAGGGGAAAATCTCAAGAAACTCCAATCCTAGTCTACAGGCAACTGATGACTTTTGAGGGAGAAGGAATTAGTCTTTCCAGTAGATGAGTCCTCTGATTGGTTATGTAATAGCAAGGGGTCAACCCTGAAATCATGCATATACAACCAACACTAAACAGGCTCAGCATGGTGTGTGTGTGTGTGTGTGTGTGTGTGTGTGTGTGTGTGTGTGTGTG
>CABHPR010116392.1:29950-57489 GCA_902168415.1 Peromyscus melanophrys
CTTATTGCAGGAAGGCCAAGGGCCCCTCCTGACACAGATCTTCATTTTACTTCAAGCTGTTCTAGCTTGACCTTGAAAGAGTTTGACTTAAAACCTGGAAGGGAAGGTCCCTGATGAGAAAAAGGGACTGAGAAATGATATCTCTCTTAAGGGGTTTTCCTTGCCCCTCCCACTCTATGTACCTCTTAATAAATAAAAGATAATGTACTGTATATAGTTATTATTGTTTGAACAGATAAACTTCACACAACTATAACTTGAAAGGAAGCTGAAAGGCTGTAAATTTATCCCTAATTAGGAAAAATTAGTTTTATTTTGATATGTATCATATATTAATGTTCTGTTACTTTGTATTATGTAAAGGACTGGTGAGCTTACAGAGGGAACTGAGTAGATCATTGTATTAAATGATTCACGCAGAAAATCTACAACTGAGAAATAAAATTATGACATTATCTTGCATGAGGATCACCAACAGAAAATTACTGGGCACAGAGCAAGCCTGACCTGTGCCCCTAGTCTGTCTTATGTGTTGTTGATGGTATGATGTCATTGGCCTCTGGAAGGGCATCATTATTATTCAGCCTTTACTTAGCACAATGACTTTTATTGGGTTTAAAAGGTCAATTGTGATCTCAGGTTTTTCCTTATTCCCCTTCTCTTATCTTCAGCTCATTGAATATGTTTTCTTAGCTTGTTTTACTCTGAAATTTCCATTCTCTGAAAGATACACTGAGCACAAATAATAATTACTGAATACAAATGATGCCTTATAAATACAACTCTTTTGTGGTCTGCTCATTTCTATGATGAAAGCATTTAACATGCATGTGTGTTTATCTGCTTTAGGACATGGCTGTCATCCTCCCTGTTTACACCAGACTGTTCAGAGTACTGTCAAAATCAGTCTGGAGGAAGAGGTAGTGCGTCCACTTCAGGTTTCATGTTCTACCAGAGGCAAGATAGTTTTTCCCTAAGTAAGTGAACTCTAACAGGCTGGCACCTAATGAACACTTGGTTCTCAATGTGTTCATAGCTGCAGATATATCTGTTCATGCTCCTCTTTGTTACCCCGTCATTAAATCAAAAGAGGCTACACTTGAACAGGTTTTAGATATTCTTGACAAAAGAGCCAGGAATCTGATATCAACATGATGACTTCCCACTGCTGAGAGATTCAAGTGTCTTATGTACACAACTAAGTGTGTGGCCATTTATCTTTCATTTCTAACACACTTCCCAAACTAGCCATGAAGCAGTGACTGACCCATTTGGACATCATTCCAGCTCCAAGCTACAAATGCTGTCACTTCTGAATCCTAGCCAGGTAAATCTGCCATAGTCTGGATGAGTGTACATCAAATGTCCATATGTTCTAAGATTAGCTGCCAGCCTATGTTGAGTGAAAAGTTAACAAAACCTTTTAGAGGTGGTGGCTACTGGAAGGGGTTTTTCCACTGTAGACATGCCACAGAAAGGGTATTAGAACTCTATCTCTCTCCTTGCTTTCTGGCCACCATGACATGAGCAGACTTCCAACACTACGTGCTATCACTGTAGTATAGTGCATGTTAGACCTGAAAAGCAACTACAGACTGACACCTCTGGAACTGTGAGCCAAATTAGACCTTTCCTTTTCTTAAGTGTATTATCTCAGCATTTCATCACAGTGATGGAAACCTGACTACACATCTGTTAATTTCAACAAATCTAGTTACTCTCAATGGTGACTCTGCTGGCAATCCTTAAGTAGGATGTCACTCCTCTGCCCACAGCCTGTTTGGATGTCCATAGAAGACTTCTGAGTGTGTCTCCATGACTCCTGCCTGTCTCTACCATCTTTCCCCATAAGAGAGCATATCCTTTACGACAGCAAGTCATCTAGAGAGATTATTATCAGACTTCAGACATAACTGAGTGCTGTCTGTGTTAAGAGGGAAATGACTTTATATCCAAGTTGCAGAGTATTTTAAAATAAACTAAGACCAAGACCCTTTCCTCTGGTTATTAATCATCTTCTTCCTTAGACATTACCTGCATGTGATCCTTTGTTATCTCCATGTTCTCATTCTAGTTCCTGGATTTCCAAATCTGTCTTTGTTCTTCTCAGCCCCTAATCATTTCTTTCCATTCCATTCTATTTCATTTTACCTCACACTTTCACACCCTTCATCCCATTTTCACATGACCTTGCCTTAATGGTAGCCTACATCTGATCCTTCCATGGTCCCTATTACTGAGGTTTGCTTGCTATTTGGTCCTACATTTTTGAAAATATTCATGCATAGCTTAAGTATTTCACACCACATCTATCCCTATCATCATGCTTGATGACTTAGGCATGCATGTCAGAATTTAATGAATCTTACCACCCCACAGTTTCTTCTAGTTTCCCATTCCCATGACCATACCCCAAAACTTGCCATCCTCCAGAGCTCTCATCTTTAAGATGCTTTAATATCACTTTCCCACACTCTAGACACCTTTATGCTGAGGTTTGCCTGCCATCCTCTTCTCTCTCCAACATGTCTTCAACATACTCATCACATCAGTTCCTAGGGCTCTCAGGAATTCTCCTGCTCTTACCATGTATCTTTTCCCATATAGCCCAGACCTCTTCCAATGATTCTCATCATTTCTATTCTGCTTGTAAAACATGAGATTTTTCTCATTGTATATTCAAACTGGTAAATCCTTTTTTATTGGTGTATATTAATTATACTTAGCACTGAGTTTCATACGGACATCTTAATACAAGTACATAATATCCTTTGACAGTGTTTTCTTGCATACCCCAAATCATCTTTCTCTCCTTCTTCTGTTAGTGCTCCTTGTTCTTCTAGAGTGTTTCCTTTCTTTCATGTAATATGCACAGATATGATTTTATGTATCTATATAGGATCTAGGATCAACACAGATATGATTATATGTATCTATATAGGATCAAATGAGCAAAAAAACTTCAATATTTGTTTTTCTGTCTCTGACTTAATTCACTTAATAGAATAGCCTGCAGCTATAACCATTTTACCATAACAAGTAAACTTTGCTACAGAATGCCACAACTTAAAATGAATACCTTCCTCACCACAGTCTGTCAGCAAGCACTGAACACACAATTGGAAGCCACTTTATCATTTTTAAAATGAATTAATTCTACAAATATTGGTTGGGTTTGAATGAACAAGCTGTTGCTTTGTTTATTGACTTTTGCAGATGCTTCTTAGACAGTATTTATCTATGTTTAAAACTGAAGAAATGTCATGATATGTCTGGCATATAATCTTGGAGCAAGAATAGAAAACATCTTTTTCAGTTGCTTTGAGTGTGGGGGAATCTTCCGTGAAGGGCACAGAACACAGCTGGGCCACCATGGAGGACACAGAGGATTAGGGAAGCAGGGACTTTGAAGAGCCTTCCAGTGGTGCCTGGCTGACATACATTCAACCTTCTGATTTCCACTGAAGCAGAACCTCTTCAAGGACAACCCACTGCCAAACTTGATTAGCTCTTCCCATTTCATATTCTCCATGCTAATGACTAACTACAACAGCAACTCTGCTTTTTTAAAAAAATGCTTCCTAAGGAAACATCACCTGTGGTATCCTCTGTACCATTTGTACTTGGATTGTATCTCCCACCCAGATAATGCAATGCACATTAGCCAAATAAGGTTGCTTCCAATCATCACATCCCAACAGTGTCCACATAGTCTTCCTGTCTAGCCAAACTAAGCCACTTGCTCTTTCCTGTAGGGCATCACATATCTCAACTTTACTTCTTCTAGCCCCAAAGTGTACTGATCCCCTAGAGCCCAAACCTTACATGCTGGGTATGTGGCCTCTAAAGTATGAGTATGTGAAAGTATCTTAGGAATGACTTGATGGGTCCAACTCTCTGATTCAGCACACAAAAGGCCGAGCTTCAAATCATCTGACTCCACTGGGTGGAGGCCCAAGGCTAGAGTCAGAGCTCTTGTGCTCTGTCCAAGGCACAGCACTACCTTCTGAAGATGGAAGGTGAGCTCCGCCACAGAGTGTTCTAACTTAGCTGATGTCTCATTATGCTACCACATCCAACAACAGCAGAGGACCGTTACCATCTAAACATTGCTGTCCAACTCTCTGGAAAGAATTCACTATTTACATGTAATGTGTTAGTTTGTCAATTAGGACACCATTCATAAACCAGAAATGCACACAGTGAGATTCGTTTTCATTAATGAGCATAATACATGGAGACATTCTCATCTTCATGAATATGAACTGGACATATTCACCCAGACTCTAGTTTCTTTTTCATAAGGCACTTTTAAGGTAAATACTTCATGATGATAGAAATCTCTAAGAAGAGGCTTTTCTGAGCTCTAATTTGAACTTGGAACTGAAACCATTTTGAAAACGGAAGCAGAGCTTTCAGTCTTTGTGGAGGAAGGGTTTAGCAAAGGTTGAAAGGTGTTCCTGGGGCAATGTATTTCTTGGGCACTACACTGCTTTGTTCATTCCCGTTCCTATCCTGCTGTCCGCTCAGCTTTTGTCTTAACCTGTTCATGTGTTTCCCTATCAAGGCACTGTTAATAGCAAAGATGGTCTTAGAGCCCGTTACGTTACCCAGGAGAGCAGAGCAACAATAAATAGTCCCACGTCACTGTCCTGGCAAGGCGTAGTTTTGTATTTTCTGGTCATCTTAACACCAGCCCTGCCTGATCTTCATTATTAACTGCAACTTGCATACTCACATTCATCCTTCAAAGTCTAGTCAAGTTCACAGCCAGCTCAGGAGTCTTACTCAGAACTGTCGGAAATGATTTCTCCAACTGCTGGATCCTGAGAGATGGATGGACCTTCAGAGCAGGAACAGTGTGAGTATGCAGACACATTCTGAGGTGAGTGGAATCTAGTTTTGCTTCTCCCCAAAACACTAAGTGAAAAAAATTGAAAAAAAAATATGTCAGTGCTATGAAATCAGTATTCTGGGGTAGGAATAGTTGATAATCTGGAAATTTCTAAAAATCATGAAGTTAGCAACTAGTTAACATTAGAACAAGCTTGGGCTACAACAACTTATAAACTGATTTCAAAAACAGAAACAGCAATCAAAACAAACTAAAACTCTACTCTTAAGATATAGACAGGCAAGGATAAAGGTTATTTTTTCAGAATTTGAGAGGAATAATAAAGCTATGTGGTAAAGGGAAAAGGAATGTGGGTCAGAGAAAACACCATAGAAATGCTGCTGTGTGCCAGGAAGGGTTCTTTTTCACTTCCTACCATTTACTTAACAAGTACTGTGAAAGTGGGTGACTTGGTCAAAGTGCTTGGCTGTCTTCTGTTTGCACAGATACTGGCCAACAGTACTTCTTGCAGGTAAGTGTAAATGTCATTTTCTCTACTCCACACTGTCTGAGTGAAGATTCAAGCAGACAATATCAAGGAAAGCAACAAATTGACAGTGTAAGTCGGCCATGATTGTCCCTCACCAAGAGGAAACACATAAACCTGTCACTTAGCTAAAAAAGGAAGTATGACAAGAATTGATCATCATTAGTTTAGAGTGGTAATAACATTGCCTTTGATATCTAGTTACAGCACTACTGTTCAGCTAATGAAAGCACAAAAGATGAACTGGTGAATAAACACTATCAACTTCATAAATGAGTAAGTTTTGGAATCCTCAAATGAAAACTATATTAATTATGATGCATTTTATGCTTGAAATTTCTAAATACATAAAAAGTTTAGAGGCAACAGGTATGTTAATTTGCTTGATTGTGATAATCACATCCTAATATAAATCAAAACAGCATAATACATACATTAAGTATATAAAATTTTTATTTGAAAATTATTCCTAACTAAGTTTGGGGAAGAACTACAATGCAGCTGAGATGGAGTCATTCAGCAACTATCCTGGGCCCCGATAATCAACCAAAAGTATCTCTTTTGGAGGGAGCACATCTATGCCAGTGTGCTCATTTCCTACTTTGGTCCACCAGAGAGAGTCTGGAGTGGGCACTTCTGTTACATTAAGCATCAATCTTGCAGCGCTTTCTTATGGAAACTTAGAAATTAATTCATTATTGATGTAGGGAACAAGAACTGAATCTGAGAAAAAGCTGGAGTTTGGTATTCTCTTCAGACCTTGGACTCAAGTTAGCCATGGCAAGGATCCATCTTAGTAATTGTGTTCCCAGCGTCTCGCCTGGAACCACTGGGTTTATATGGACTGTAACACTGGGTGAGGAGATATGGAACAAAGCTGGGTGCCAGTGGAGTGCCACACCATCCTGTCATGGTTGGTCATGATTGTCAACTTGCTGGATTAGAATGCCCTGGAAGATGAATCTAAGGAGGTCATTCCCAGAAAAGATGAACTTAGAAGATATCTGTTCTCAAAGTGGATAGTACCTTCCAAACGGCAGCCCAGAGAAACTTCAGGAGACAGCGGTGGTGACTGTACCTTCCAAACGGCAGCCCAGAGAAACTTCAGGAGACAGTGGTGGTGACTGCCATTTAGTCTTCCTTCTGAGCAAGTGTGTCTATCCCTACACATGTAGAGATATGCCTATCTCTGCTGATGCAGATTCAGAGGACTCTCCAGGGAGCATGCAGGCCTCAGCACCAGAGTGGAACTGCTGAGGCACCTGGGGTGGTACACTGAGCAGCTCATAGGTTTTGAGATGCTCCAGTGTGCACGTGGCGTTGGTTGGACTACCCAGACCCTATTGTGGAAGCCCATCTGATAAACCCCCCTTAGAATATATGTTCATTCTAACATTCTGTTCCTCTAAAGAACCTTGCTTAGAAAATCATCAAGAGTCAACATAATTCAATACAGCGAGTTCTGCTCTTGGAGCTTCTAGGTTCTGTGGTCTGTATGCTTTCGCATGTTTCAATCTGTAAATGACAGAGGATTATAAAGTGCTCGTGATGAGTGGCAAATAGTCAAATATTATGGGGATTGGAAAACTCTGCCAAAATGAAAGTTCTTGTTCAACTAAAAAAAAAATCAAAGTTTTTTTTTTTTTTTACCATAAGTGAAAGTATTTTATTTTATTTATAATTGAAAATGTAGTAACTTGACTATTCATAGTTGGATATATTTATGGAGTCTAATTGATGCTATTATTTATGAATACAATGTGAAATACTTAAATTGAACTAATTAACTTCCATCCTTGCTATGGAATATTATTTTAATTAGGCAAAGATGTGTTATGTTTGTTTGTGCTGCATTTGTTCAATTATGTACAGATGTGTTACTGTTTCACCTTGTCTGCATAAGGCACCTGATTGGTCTAATAAAACACGGAATGACCAATAGCTAAGCAGTAGGGAAATAGGCGGGGCTGGTGGGCAGAGAGAACACGTAGAAGAGAAGAGAGAAGGAGAAATAAGGGGAAAAGTGGGGGACACACCCAGAGCCAGAAGCCAGGCAGCTACTTGCCAGACATGAAGGCAGCAGAAAAGTAAAATATAAAGAAACAAAGGTTAAAAAGCCCCAAGGCAAAATATAGATAAAGAGAAACAGATTAAAATAAGAGCTAAGCTAAGGCCGAGCATTCATAACTAATAAAAAGTCTCCATGTCATGATTTGGGAGCTGGTTGGTAGCCAAGAGAAAGCCTTCTACACATTAGCCTACATTTTGTCTTCTGCTTCATTTTGCTTTTTTGTTGTTGCTCTTGTTGAATTTTTTTTCCGTTATCAGAGTTTGAGTCGAAACCTTTACACATGCTGGGCAAGAGCTTCTGATGTTTTGAAACAGTCTCCCTCCCTGTGTAGCCCAGTCTGGCCTTGAACTCGAAATCTCCTTGCCTCAGCCTTCTGAACATGGGATTACAGATGTGTTCCTCTATACCTAGAAAAATGGGAGTTTATTTTCTCAATGTTGGGGATTGAACCCAGGTCCTTGCACATGGTAGTCAAATGCTTTGCCAGGGAACCACATTCCCAGCCCTGATTAACATTTTTTTCTGGTAAAAACATTTGAAATTTATTGCTAATAGTGCTGAAGTTTACAATATGCTATCATTGATTATATTCAATACTGTGCAATAGAATCTTATACCCAAGAAAACTTATTTCTCCTAAGATATTTGTACTCACTGACCATCATCTCTCCATACCCCAACCCAGCTTCTGTAACAGCCATTCTGTGCTCTGCTTCCATGAGATTACTTGTTTTAGATTCTACATATAATTGGAGAATCAGTGGTGTTGGCTTGGGAACAGGAAGTAATAAAGAGCTGTTGTTTGATACACATAAAGTTAGTTTTTGCAAAATGAAAATACATTGAGATGAGTGTACTTAGCATCAGTGAAGTGTATGTACACTCAAAAATGGTCAAGATGGCCAGGCAGTGGTGACACACACTTTTAATCCCAGCACTCAGCAGGCAGAGGCAGGCAGAGGCAGGCAGATCTTTGTGAGTTCAAGGTAAGCCTGGTCTACAAAGTGGGTTCCAGAATACAGAGAAACCTTGTTTCTAAAAAAAAAAAAGTCAAGATGGTAATATGTGTAGTTTACCACAGTTGTAAATAATTTTTGTTATTAAAAGTCCATAAGCCTTGCTATTTTTGCTTTCTCCACAGTGAAATCAAGAAATTCTGTTGTCATTTATCATGGTGGCTCCATAGTCTGGAACAATGCTGACACAGAGTAGAAGCTAATATGTATGTGAACAGTTTAGACCTATTGTTATCATCATCATTGTATAATATGCAGATATTTTCTGTAGTCTGGGAGATTTCAAGCTTGCCTGATAGTAAAATTGCCTGGAATGATTCCCAGGTACAGCTGAACAGAATCTCCAGGCAACTTCCCAGACTATTTATTTTTAAACAAGGCTCCCAGGTGATTTGTATGCAAGACAAACTATGCACCATGTGGTTATTGCCTCTGGGATCTTGTTAGATTCAGAATCACAGGCTCCCCCAGATGCCCTGAGGTTTGACAAACATCTTAGGGACTCCTTGGCACATCGAAGTTGAAGAGGGGCTAGTCTGATAAGGTATGACTCATGGAATTCTCCAACTGCAACCACTTAGTACAACTGGAGAAAATGCACTGTTTCCCTTTGGATTCCTGGAGTAATTCTGAATAAGTCACAGTCGACTCTGATCCCCCTGGTCAGACTATCCCACTCTAGGATTTAAAGAGAAAACAGATCCTTCCCTCTGTGAAAAAGTCAGCCTCAAAGCTGTGATCAGATTTCCATCAAACCAATAGAGCAAGCAACTAAAAGTTACTCCCTACCCACTTAAATAGGACTCTCCGCCTGGGACTGCACCAAACGGCTTCAGAGACAATCGAAGCACCCATGGAGTTTTCTGTTCAATTCTCAGATACTCAAGAATTCTATAGCCAATTCCTCCAGATTCTATTCTACATTAAACACAGGTTTTGTTATTCAGATAGTGAGAGGCCTACTATTTAAGCAGCAGCTGCCACTGAATACCTAGTCACTTATATTCCTAGACCTCAAGAGTAAAGAGCACCACACACCAGGAAGGACCATGTGCAGAGGCACACAGTGACATGGCAGGACTGACGTGGGGACCCAAACTTTGTTGAAGGTTCTGAGAGAAGTATGGGGCCAGGTCCAAGCAAGATTAAGATGGGGTGAAGTGTAATCAGAAGTGGGCTCCAGGTCATTTGGCTGTCCTTTGCTGTCTGGTACCTGACACTGTGGTAATTAGGGCAGGTGACAGTAGAAAGAGTGAGGAGCCCCATAGAGAGGTTGGCTCTGGGTGTAAGCCCAGAGTTGGTTGGTTTGCGTATGAGATGCACACTGTGTGGGATGTCCTACCGCTGTGAATGTTAAGATAGTTAAAACTATAGAGGGCTAGCAGCAAATGAAATAGTTAAGCCAGCCCTCACGGGTCCACCACACTCTACCAAAATCTGAAGTATCTCTCCTATCCATCCTCAGATCGGTCCTGCCCATGTGATGAAAACACATCTTCTTACTATCACTGCCTCTTCTCTGGCCCACAGTGCTCTGCTCTGTCTACATTTAACATAACGATAACTCTGACTCTGAAAACAGAGATGTCATTCAACTGTGACATTTCAGATGCTGTGGTTTTCACGATGGGCTGTAATCAAAGTTCTGTCTTCAAAGTGCCCTCTCTGAATCTAACTTAATTTTTAAACAGATGTATCAAACAACTTTCCGGGCTGCAAACTCGGTGTTGCTTGTAACCCAGGACAGCCTGCTTATCAGGCCAGACCTAAACCACTCAGTTGGTGTCACTAACTTTGGTGTGATAGTCCTGGAGGAAATGAAGAAATCACAACCCTTCACTTGAATTCTCTGCTGAGGAATGCAGTGACCGTGGTCAAATGCACTCCAAAATAGGCCTGAACTGTATCCTAGAAGCCCAAGAAAAGCCACAGACAAGGCCTACAGCAATTCTTTTCAGGACTTATAAGAGCATGAAAAGTGTGCATAATACATTCCTGTAAATGCCTTTTGCTCAGACTGACATGATGCATCCTTCATTTTGAATCACCACTTTAAAATTGACATTCAATATATATATATAAAAGTTATACAATAATTACCACTTAGGTAATAACCATCTAGTTCTTCTACCTCAGATTTTCATTCTATGCCAGAACATATGATCAGGAGTTCAGAAGTAGAAATTCTACTGTAGAGACTCACAGAGGTTTCCTAGTGAGAACTTACTCAAGGTCAGAGAATCTGAGCTTGCTTTACCCAGCAGGGCTGAATAAGGGGATGATTTGACCACGGGCATGGTTACCAGGTGCTTGGAAATGTCTACACTTGGCTGTATGGTGTGCTTTGCTTCTTGGCATTGTTATAAAATCCCTTTTGAAGAAGCAGAAGGGGCTGGTGGGTTTTGATCCAGGTCTTCCCAAAGCTATCCTGTATTTCTGTCTTTCTCTTCTTTGCTAACTTTCTATCTAAAAGTTTCTTATCTCCCTCTCTCCTCCTCATAGGAACCCTTTTATTTTTTTCCATTTTTCTTTATTAAGAAAATTTCTAGGCCGGGCGTTGGTGGCGCACGCCTTTAATCCCAGCACTTGGGAGGCAGAGGCAGGCGGATCTCTGTGAGTTCGAGGCCAGCCTGGGCTACCAAGTGAGCTCCAGGAAAGGCGCAAAGCTACACAGAGAAACCCTGTCTTGAAAAACCAAAAAAAAAAAAAGAAAAGAAAAGAAAAGAAAATTTCTACTCACTGTACATACCACCCACAGATCCTACCTCCTACCTCCTCCCACACCCCAGACCTTCCTCCCAAGCCACCCCACATCCCCACATCCCCCAAATCAAGGTCTCCCATGGGGAGTCAGCAGGGCCTGGCACACTGAGCCTAGGCAGGTCCAAGCCCCTTCCCACTGCACCACAGGCACCAGACTCCCAAAAGCCTACCCATGCACCAGGGATGGATCCCGATCCCCCTGCCTGAGTGCCCTCCAAACAGTTTGAGCCAAACAACCATCTTCTGTATCCAGAGGGCCTAGTCCAGTCCCATGGGGGCTCCACAGCCACCAGTCCACAGTTTATGGGCTTCCACTAGTGTGGCCAATCATCTCTACACGTCCTCCCATCATGATCTCCATGTCCCTCGCCTGCGCTATCTCTCCTCTCTCTCATCAATTGGATTCCAGGAGCTCAGCCTGGTGCCTGGCCGTGGATCTCTGCATCTGCCTCCATCAGTCACTGGACAAAGGCTCTGTGATGACGGTTAAGGTATTCACTAGACTGGTCACCAGAGTAGACCAGTCCAGGCACCCTCTGGACCACTGCCAGCAGACCAAGGTGGGGTCAACCTTGTGGATTCCTGAGAGCCTCCCCAGCACCCTGCCTCTTCCTATTCCCATGATGTCCTCATCTATCATGGTATCTCCCTCCCTGTCCTCCCACTCTGTCCCTGTTCCAGCTTACCCTCCCATTTCCCTATGTTCTCATCCCCCACATAGGAACCCTTTTAAAAGGGGGGAGCTGGCGTCCCACATTCTACCTAGCATTTAGATCCAGATTCCTAGTATAAGAATCCTTCAAGCTTTGCTTAGTTTTAAAGCAGAAAGCTCTCATATATACCTTAGCATGTGACACAAGAAACTGTCATCATTCAGGCCTTTCAATTCTTGGCAAATGATTATATAAACTATGAAGTTCATGTTTGGTTCATCAATATGTTAAATATGCACGAGGACTCTTAAACCTGTTTGCCACTAAGCATGATCTCTACCCAGGTTAACATCACACTGGAAAGTGGCAGTTGAAGAGTTGACCTCTAAGGGTCAAAAACAGTGGGCAGGTAAAGAAACTCAAGAGAGGAATGTTTATGTGTCTTTATCATGAAAATCATTTTGCCTAGTAGCTACATGGAAATCAATATTTTCATTCTTAGTAAAAAAATAAATCATAAGCTAAAAAGAAAAAGAAAAGAGCCTTTCCCCCTCTTGCCACTCAAATTATGGCTACAGCGCTCTTTTTTTCCCAGCAACTTTACAGTAAAATGTATTCGGCCTGTCTCCCCTTGTTCACCTTAGAGTCCTGGTGACCTGGCTTTTCCACCAAGGATCTGTCTAAAGACAGCTGTGGTTTGTTGAGAAGCGAGGAAACTCATAGACTTTAGATAATTTCACGTGACTGACTGGCACTCCAGTGCAAGGTCATGCTCTCAGCTAAGCCTGGCCCAGGATCATCCCAGTGCTGCTCTCCCAGCCATCATGTTTAAGCTTGCCCACAATCCGTTCCTGCTTCCGATAAGACAGCCTTGATTCTCGATATGCCCAATCTCTGACAGCTCTGCTCTTAATCAAGGGGTGTCCAGTGCAGCCCAGGTCCAGCCAATGCTATTCTGTTTGGTCTAGTAACTGCTTTAGACAAAAGCATGTGATTCAGTCTAGACCAACTGCAAGCACTTCAGGCTTTTATTTTGTGGAAAATATTATCCACTATTGGGGTTGGTGTGTGAGCTGTGAGTTTAGTGATACAGTTAGCCAACTTGTTGTCACTGAGGGAGTGCTTGTTGTAGGATATTTGATCCCACTCTGAAAATCCTAGACTGTGTTAATAAAATTAAGCTTGGATCAGGGAGTGGAGCCAGTGACTAGTTAACAAAAATTAGCCATAGATAGTACAGAGGACCTGGGAAGGCAGATAGAGAGATGCACAGGAAGGAGTAGGGAGGGACTTAGAGATTTGAGGGCCTTTTGGTTTGGCAGGTATGGAGAGATGAACTCTTTCTGGGTGGGTGTCTGGCTGAAAAGGAAGGTTAGCAGGTTGCTTCTAGGCTTCTCTGATCTAGCAAGTTTTCACCCCAACATCTGACTCTTGAGTCTTTAATTGGTAAATAGAACAACATAGATAAAAACAACAGGAGCATTGCAGCCCCAGCTGCAGGCTAACAGGCAAGACTTCTGAAGGCAGGCCTGACCACCACCACCCTCCATCAGACCCTGCAATCCATAAGCCCCACTCTGTCCCCAAAACCCATCCATTCCCTGAGACCACTGATGCTCCCTGAGACACAGACTCTGCCAGCTCCAATTGCATCAAGAGGTGAGGGACTGTTCTCCTAGCCAGTCACCCCAGCCTCTAGGCCTTCGTGCCAGAGGTACAACCCATGCCCCTATACTTCCAACCATTACAGCCCCAGTTTCAGGTCAGCAGGCAAGATTCCTGTGGGTAGGCCTTCCCACCACTACCCCCCATTGGGTCCTACAATCCATAAGTCTCACTCTGTCACCCAAGCCCACCCATCCCCCCAAGATCCCAACAACCCAGAGACATAAACACCACCAGTGCCCATTGGACCAAGAGTGGCTGCCTGAGAAACAGACACCATTTGCACCGACTGGAGGAAGAGATGGGTAGATGCCAGTGCAAGAATACATTCAACAACATAAAGAGCAATATGGCACCACCAGATATCAGTTCTACAACAGCAAGACCTGAACATCCCAATGTAGACGAAGCAGAAGAAAATGACCTTAAAAATGACTTTATGAAGATGATAGAGGTCTTTAAAGAGGAAATGAAAAATTCGCTTAAAGAAATTAAAGAAAAGACAGACAAAAAATTGGAAGAAATCAATTAAATCCCTTAAAGAAAGTCAAGAAAAAGCAATCAAACAGGGGAAGGAAAGAGTTCAAGACTTGAAAATTGAAATAGAGGCAATAAAGAAGACACAAACAGAGGGAATGCTGGAAATGGAAAATCTGAGTAAATGAACAGGAATCACAGATGCAAGCATAACCAACAGACTGCAAGACATGGAAGAGAGAATCTCTGGCATTGAAGATACAATAGAGGAAATAGATTTGTCAGTCAAAGTAAACATTAAAGCCAACAAAGTCATAACACAAACGTCCAGGAAATATGGAACACCATGAAAAGACCAAACCTAAGAATAATAGGGGTAGAAGAAGGAGAAGAATACCAGCTCAAAGGCACAGAAAATATATTCAACAAAATCATAGAAGAAAACTTTCCCAACCTAAAGAAGGAAATGCCTATGAAGATACAAGAAGCTTACAGAACACCAAATAGACTGGACCTCCCCCAAAAGTCCCTTGACACATAATAATCAAACCACTAAACATACAGAATAAAGAAAGAATATTAAGAGCTGCAAAGGAAAAAGGCCAAGTAACGTAGAGAGGGAGACCCATCAGAAAAACACTCAACTTCTCAATGGACAGTTGGAAAGTCAGAAGGTCCTAGACAGCTATTATGCAGACACTAAGAGACCACGGATGCCAGCCCAGACTACTATACCAAGCAAAACTTTCAATCACCATAGATGGAATAAACAAGGTATCCCATGACAAAACCAGATTTGAACAATACCTATCCACAAATCCAGTCCTACAGAAAACACTAGAAGGAAAATTTCAACCTAAGGAAGCTAGATATACCCATGAAAACACAAGCAACAGATAACCCCACAGCAACAAATCCCAAAGAAGGGAAACACACACATACTACCACCAAAAAATATCAGGAATTAACAATCACTGGTCATTAACATCCCTTAATATCAATGAACTCAACTCACCTATAAAAAGACACAGTCTAACAGAATGGGTAGGAAAACAGGATCTATCCTTCTGCTACATGCAAGAAATACACCTCAGCTTCAAAGACAGACACTACCTCACAGTAAAGGATTGGGAAAAGACTTTCCAATCTAATGGACTTAAGAAGCAAGCTCGTATAGCTACCCTAATATCTAACAAAATAGACTTCAAACTAAAATTAATCAAAAGAGATTGAGAAGGATATTACATATTCATCACAGAAAAAAATCCATCAAGGCCGGGCGGTGGTGGCGCACGCCTTTAATCCCAGCACTCGGGAGGCAGAGGCAGGCGGATCTCTGTGAGTTCGAGGCCAGCCTGGTTTCCAAAGCGAGTTCCAGGAAAGGCGCAAAGCTACACAGAGAAACCCTGTCTTGAAAAACCAAAAAAAAAAAAAAAAATTCCATCAAGATGAAGTCTCAATTCTGAATATTTATGCCCCAAATACAAGGGCGCTCACATATGTAAAAGAAACATTACTAAAGCTTAAATCACACATTAAACCCCCCACACTAATAGTGGGAGACTTCAACACCCCACTGTCACCAATGGACAGGTCTGCCAGACAGAAACTTAACAGCAAAATAAGGGAACTAATAGATGTTATGACTCAAAATGTCTTTTTTTTGTTTTGTTTTTGTTTTTGTTTTTGTTTTTGTTTTTCAAGACAGGGTTTCTCTGTGTAGCTTTGCGCCTTTCCTAGAGCTCACTTGGTAGCCTAGGCTGGCCTCGAACTCACAGAGATCCGCCTGCCTCTGCCTCCCGAGTGCTGGGATTAAAGGCGTGCGCCACCAACGCCCGGCTTCAAAATGTCTTAATAGATATCCACAGAACATTCCACCCAAACACAAAAGAATATACCTTCTTCTCAGAACCCCATGGAACCTTCTCTAAAATCGACCACATACTCGGTCACAAAGCAAATCTCAACAGACACACACACACACACACACACACACACACAAAATGGAATAACCTCTGTATTTTATCAGAGCACCATGGCTTAAAGTTAGAATTCAACAATAATACATATTACAGAAAACCTACAAACTCATGGAAACTGAATAATGCTCAGCTGAATCACTACTGAGTCAAGGAAGAAATAAAGAAAGAAATTAAAGACTTCCTAGAATCCAATGAAAATGAATGTACAACATACCCAAACTTATGGGACAGTATGAAAGCAGTACTAAAAGGAAAGTTCATAGCTCTAAATGCCTACATAAAGAAGTTGGAGAAATCTCACACTAGTGACTTAATAGCACACCTGAAAGCTCTAGAACAAAAAGAAGCAAACTCACCCAGGAGAAGTAGACACCAGGAAATAATCAAATTGAGGGCTGGAATCAATAAGATAGAAATAAAGAGAACAATACAAAGAATTAATAAAACAAAGTGTTTTTTCTTGCAATATAGAAAAACCCTTATCCAAACTAACCAAAAAGTGGAGAGAGAATATCCAAATTAACAAAATCAGAAAAGGAAAGGGAGACAAAACAACACACAGTGAGGAAATTGAGAGAATCATCAGATCATACTTAAAAAAAAAAAGTATACTCCAACAAAATTGGAAAATCTAAAGGCAACTGACAATTTTCTGGATAGGTGCCACATACCCAAATTAAATCAAGACCAAATAAGCAATTTAAATAGACCTATAACCCCTATGGAAATAGAAGCAGTCACTAAAAGTCTCCCAACCAAAAAAAAAAAAAAAAAAAAAAAAACCCACGGCCAGATGGTTTTAGTGCAGAATTCTACCAGAATTCCAAGGAAGAGCTACTGCCAATACTCCTCAAATTGTTCCACACAATAGAAACAGAAGGAACATTGCCAAACTCTTTATATAAGGCTACAGTTACCCTGATAACCAAACCATACAAAGATGCAACAAAGAAAGAGAATTACAGACTAATCTTCCTCATGAACATTGATGCAAAAATACTCAATAAAACACTGGCAAACTGAATCCAAGAATGCATAAAAAAAAATCAGTCAATCACCATGATCAAGTAGGCTTCATCCCGGAGACAGGCATGGTTCAACATAGAAAAACCTGTCATTGTAATCCATCATATAAACAAACTGAAAGAAAAAATAAAACCATGTGATCATCTCATTAGATGCTGAAAAAGCCTTTGACAAAAGCCAACATCCCTTCATGATAAAGGTCTTGGAGAAATCAGGAATACAAGGAACATACCTAAACATAATAAAGGCAATTTGCAGCAAGCCAACAGCCAACATCAAAGTAAATGGAGAGAACCTCAAAGCAATTCCACTAAAATCAGGAATAAGACAAGGCTGTCCACTCTCTCCATATCTATTCAATATAGTACTTGAAGTTCTAGCTAGAGCAAAAAGACAACAAAGGGAGATCAAGGGGCTACAAAATGGAAAGGAAGAATTCAAACTTTCACTATTTGCAGATGATATGATAGTATACATAAGTGACTCCAAAAATTCTACCAGAGAACTCCTACAGCTGATAAACACTTTCAGTAATGTGTCAGGATACAAGATTAACTAAAAAAAATCTTAGTAGCCCTCCCATATACAAATAATAAATGGACTAAGAAAGAAATCAGAGAATCATCACCCTTTACAATAGCCAGAAATAATATAAAATACCTTGAGGTAATGCTAACAAAACAAGTGAAAGACCTGTATGACAAGAACTTTAAGACCTTGAAGAAAGAAATTGAAGAAGATATTAGAAAATGGAAAGATCCTCCATGCTCATGGATAGGTAGAACCAACATAATAAAAATGGCCATCTTACCAAGAGCATTCTACAGATTCAATGAATCCCCATCAAAATGCCAACACAATTCTTCAGGGACCTTGAAATAACAATATTCAACTTCATATAGAAAACAAAAAACCTAGGATAGCTAAAAGAATCCTGTACAATAAAGCAACTTCTGGAGGCATCACGATCCCTGACTTCAAACTCTATTATAGAGCTATAGTAATAAAAAAAAACAGCTTGTTATTGGCATAAAAACCAACATGTGGACCAATGGAATCAAATTGAAGACCCTGACATTAATCCACACACCTATGAACCCCTGATTTTTGACAAAGAAGCCAAAACTGTACAATGGAAAAAAGAAATGGTGCTGGCATAGCTGGATGTCAACATGTGGAAGATTTCAAATAGATCCATATCTATCACCATGCACAAAACTCAAGTCCAAGTGGATCAAAGACTTCAACATAAATCCAGCTCCAATGAATCTGATAGAAGAGAAAGTGGGAAGTAGCCTAGAACACACTGACACACTAGAGTGATTCCTAAATATAACACCAGCAGCACAGACTCTGAGAACAACAATTAATAAATAGGACCTCCTGAAACTGAGAAGCTTCTGTAGGCAAAGGACATGTAAGTAAGACAAAATGACAGCCTACAGAATGGGAAAAAAAATCTTCACTAACCCCACATCTGACAGAGGGCTGATCTCAAAAATATATAAGAACTCAAGAAACTAGACAACAAAATACAAACAATCCAACTAAGAAATGGGCTACAGAGCAAAACAGAGAATTATCAACAGAAGAATCTCAAATGGATGAAAGACATTTAAGGAATTGCTCAACATCATTAGTTATCAGGTGTGGGATGACTCATCCCTAACAGGCTTGAGGGCCAGACTGCCCAAACAAGTAAAAAAGATACTTTCTGAGAGCCAGCCTGGGTCTGCCTGATGGTCTTAACAACAGCAGCTGAAACATGATCTGGAGATGACCTGGACCAATGAGAGGCAGCCATGTCACACCAGCTGATGCATATTCATTAGACCTCCCCCCAGGGTGGGGTGGAGGGTATATAAGGCTTGCCTCTTCCTGAATAAACTGAGCTTGTTGTTTCCACATTCTCCCTGAGTCTGTGTGGTTTGACTCTGCGCCTACTTGGCCCCCACCCCCAAAGGGAACAACAGCAAGGACCCTGGTACAATCAGGGAAATGCAAATCAAAACGACTCTGAGATACCATCTTACACTTGTCAGAATGGCTAAGATCAAAAATACTGATGACAACTTATGTTGGAGAGGATGTGGAGCAAGGGAACACTCCTCCACTGTTGGTGGGAGTGCAAACTTGTACAGCCACTTTGGAAATCAGCATGGTGACGTCTCAGAAAATTGGGAATCAATCTACCTCAAGAGCCAATGATACCACTCTTGGGCATATAGAGACGGGATGCTCAATCATACCATAAGGACACTTGCTCAACTATATTCATAGCAGCATTATTCGTAATATCCAGAACCTGGGAACAACCTAGATGCCCCTCAAAGGAAGAATGGATAAAGAAATTGTGGGGCATATACACAGTGGAGTATTACTCAGCTGTAAAAAACAATGACATGAAATTTGCTGGCAAATGGATGGAACTAGAAAATACCATCCTGAGTGAAGTAATCCAGACTCAGAAAAACAAACATGGTATGTACTCACTCATAAGTGGATACTAAATGTAAAGCAAAGGATAACCAGACTATAACCCTCAGCTTCAGAGAAGCTAAAAAACAAGGAGTACCCTAAAAGGGACACATGGATTGCCTTGGGAAGGTGAAACAGATGAGATCTTCATGGGTAACCTGGGGGATGAGGGGGGCAATAGATGGAAGGGGATGGGAGATGAAAACATGGAGGCACAGAATGGTCAAGCTAGGGGAGGGATCGAGTGGGAGAGCCATGAAAGAGATATCTTGATAGAGGGAGACATTATGGGTTAGGGAGAAACCTGGTGCTAGGGAAATTCCCAGGAATCCACAAGGATAACTACAGATTAGACTACTAGCAATGGTGGAGAGAGTGAACTGGCCTACCCTAGTAATCAGAATGGTGAATACCTAACTGTCATCATAGAGCCTTCATCCAGTAACTAATAGAAGCAGATACAGAGATCCACAGCCAAGCACCATGCCAAGCTCCAGGAGTCCAGTGAAAGAGAGGGAAGAAGGATTATATGAGCAATAGGGGTCAAGATCATGATGGGGAAATCTATTGAAACAACTAAACCAAGCTTGTAGAAACTCATGACTTTAGACTGACAGCTGTGGAACCTGCATGGGATCGGACTAGGCCATCTGCATATGAGAAACAGTTCTGTAGTTTGGTTTGCTTGAGGACCCCTGGCAGTGTGATCAGGTTCTATCCCTGGTGCATGAGCTGGCTTTCTGGAGCCCATTACCTATGGTTGGATGCCTTCCTCAGACTTGATGCAGGGGAGAGGGGCTTGGTCCTGCCTCAACTGAATGTACCAGGCTTTGCTGACTCCCCATAGGAGGCCTTACCCTTTTAGAGGATGGGATGGGGAGTCAGTTGGGGGGAAGATGGGGGAAGGAATGGGAGGAGGGATGCGGGGGGGGGTCTGTGGTTGGTATATAAAATGAATAAAAAAACAAAACGAGGAGCTGGTCTAAGAAAGAGACAAAGTAGATGAAGGGAAGCATAATGAAGAGGTGAGAAATTCCCGATGACCTCATTTTACCCATGAGGCCGCCATTGTCCAGGAACTACAGTCACTACATCTTTGGTAATGGGGAAGATGTATCAATGGTCAACAGCTGCTATTCAAAAAAAACTTAGGTTCAAAACCCAACTTCCATATGGTAGCTCACAATTGTGGCTAACTACAGTCCAAGGGGGCCCAGTACACTCTTCTGACCTCTACAAGCAATGAATGCAAGTGGAATATAGACATACATGCAAGGCAAAACACCCATACAAATAAAATAAAAATAAATAAAATTTACAGCAAACAAACAAAAATTCTAGTTAGGTTGTTCATGCCAATCATGCTTTGATTTCTTTCCATCACATGTGCTGTAGACATGGTAATCAGACAGTACTTACTGGTGGTAGGAATATTGGCTATAGACACTATTAGGATCCTGCCTTCACTCTCGCACATGTGCATCTTGGGGTCTTGCATTTTACATCATCAGCAGGCGCTGGCGACTACGTACCCACCTTAAAAAGCCAGATGTGGACCCCCACCCTCTCTCTCTCTCTGCTCTCTCTCTGTATTCTGCTCTGCCCTGCTCCTGCCATCTTTCTCTCCAGGCCTGGCTCTCCTCCCTCCTATCCCCTCCTTCCTTCTAATAAAGCTCTTTGTAACTCTGGTAGTCATGGCCCCATGGCCTGTGACTTTTCCGCCGGTAACCAGTGCCGCCACCAGCACTGTTTACCTATCAGACACACTCTAGTAGGACAATATATTGTAAAGTTTTAGAAGAAAAATGGTTCTTTTGCAAAGGATAAGAGATAAGAATCAAGTTTCATTCTGTTACATGTGGCTAGCAGTTTGCCTGCAGAATTTGTTGAAAAGGCTGTCTTTTTTCTGATGTATATTTCTTATATCTATATAAAAAAAAAACCTAATGGATGTAGCTGCTCACAGCTAGGTCCTTTATTTCATTCAATCAATGTACATGTCTCTTTGTGTCAGTAGCATGCTGTTTGTGGTATTATGGCTCTGGAGTATACTTGAAATCAAGTATGGCGACACCTCCAGTGTTGTTCTTTTTGCTTAGGATTGCTTTGACTATCTGGGGTCTTTTGTGCTTTCTATGAATTCTAAAGCTGTTTTCTATTTTGCTGAAGAACATCATTGGAAACTTAATGGTAAGTGCATTGAACCTATAGATTACAATTGGTAACAAAACTTCTTTCCAAGTAGTCTTCAACTGTGAGCATGAGAAGGCTCTCTGCCTTCTAGTATCTTCTTCAATTTCTTAAATTTGTTATTGAAGAGATCTCTCACTTCTTTGGCTAGATTTATTATAAGGTATTTTATTTACCTAATTTTGAGACAACTATGAATTGGACAGTTTCCATTATTTCTTTCTCACTGCACTTATCATTTGTATAAAAAATGTAACTGATTTTTGTGTCACTTTTGTGTTTTGCCACTTTGTTAAAGTATTTATCAGCTATAAGAGTTTTCTGGTGTAATCTTTAGTAACTCTTTATATAGAATCATTTCATCTGAAAATAAGGATGTTTTTACGTCTTCCTTTCCTATTTGTATCACCTTTATTTCTATTGCTTTAATTCTCTAGCAAAAATTTCGGACACTACATTAAATAACAGTGGAGAAAGTAGATTCCCTATCTTCTTCCTAATTTTAGTGGAAATATGTTTTCCCCCATTTAGTGTGACATTGACTACAGGTTGCCATAGCCCTGATCATGTTGTGCTGTATCTGTTGTATTTTCTTCAAGACTTTTATTATAAGGAGATGCAGATTTTGTCAAAGGCCATTCCTTCTTCCACTGAGACGAATGTGTGATTTCTGTCCTTGAGTTCATTTATATGATGTATTGCATTTATAGATTTGCATATGTTGAAACATCCCTGCTTCTCTGAAAGGAGACCAAACAGATCATGATAAATGATCATTTTGGTGTGTCCTTGAATTTGATTTGCAGTCATTTTATAGAGAATTTTTGCATGGAAGTTCATCATGGAGCTTCATCTATGGTTTTCTGTTATTTTATCTGACTTGGGTGTTAGGATGATGTGAGTTTTGTGAACAGTACTTTATAGCAGCCTTCCCTATTTTATGAAATAGTTTCTTAGTTCCTCTTAAAATTCTGGTTGAATTGAGCAGAGAGTCCATCTGGGCCTAATCTTTTTTTAGTTGGGAGAGTATTTATTACTGCAGTCTTCTTGCTTGTTATAGATCTGTTCAAATTGTTTATCTCATTTGGGTTAATTTTGGCAGGTCTTAAATTTGTCCATTTCATCTAGATTTTTCTATTTAATGCCACATCCTTTAAGACATGTCCTAAGGCATTACCAAATTTCATTCTGTCTGTTGAAATGGCTTCCTTTTCAGCTCTACTTCACCAATGTAGATCCTTCCTTATTTTCTTTTTGTGTGTTCAGCTAAGGGTTTGTTCTTGTTTATCTCTTCCAAGAACCAACTCTTTATTTCATTTATTCTTGTGTGAAAATGTTTTATATAACACAATGCCAGTACAATGAATATGCACAGTGAAAACTAAAAATAAAGTATTTTATCCTAAAACACTCAAGTAAAAATTTGCAACTAAAATGAAAAAAATCCTCAAAGTACATAAATGAGTAAAGTGAGTGAATATTTCAAGGGCTGAACATCATTTTCCCTTCCCTATCTACTTAATAATCTAGTTAATAATTTGATCCCCCCTTTGAACTCTACTTTCTCAACTTTCAAATTGATACAATTAATCATCTCTCCTCCCCATCACTTCAAATACTTGTTCTGCATTTTATTCATGGTCTTCTCTTTTGTCTAAATGTTAGTGCCTCTGGGTAATGTCTTCAGCTCTACAGCATTCTAATTCCAAGTGCCTCTCATCAATGCTTCAACTGCTCTCAAACACTTCTTAGTGCTTAAGTTCTCATTTTTACTTAAAATCCAGAGTATTTTTCCTTAGGACTTATGGCTAGCTTTATCTGAATATATTCAGATTCACATGCAGCCAAGCCACAGATGTGTTGTCTTTACAATTAATCCTGCTTCCCTCATTATGGTACCAACTATCTAAGCCACTTTGCAACATCCTGAGTTTTTCCCTATAATTCACTTTTTCACATCCTGTAGATTAGATCTTGTTAATGTATCTCGTAAATCTTTGTGAAAACATTTTCTCATCCTTTATCCTCTCAGATACTTTTAAGAATTCTAATAAGAGTTTTATGTTTTAGATAAGTAATTCACAAGCCCTAGAATGATATGATTTTTCTAGAAGATCACATAATGCATCTGGAAAACATAAAACAAAATCCTTGAGGGTAATTCTTCAATGGATTTTGATGTAGTTGGTCTGAGAATCCCATTTTCAGCATAGCCTTAACTGCTGTGAATATACCCAATCTGATAATTTCATTTGTTTGCTGGCCTGGTTTGCAAAGGCATATCTTGCCTTCAGGATAACCTACAGCTTCTCACAACATCTCATGCTTCCAAACTCAAGTCTCTCAGTGTCTTAAATAAGCTTTCAGACTGAAGAAAATACCTCTGGAGAGTAGGATACCATTCTCCTAATTTACTTCAACTTCTCAATAACATTTAGTTTTTTTAATTATCTTGTGAACACTATATGGCCCATCTAGCTGCCGGGCTTAGTCCTAAATTTTTGTCTCTATTATCTTACATAATGCATGTTATAGCTCAACAAAGGAAGTGGGTTATTAGAACAATTTTACAGCTCAGGAAATCTGAAGCTCAAAAAATGTACTTTCCCACCCCGCAGTGCTATTCACTCTGGATTGGGATTCTTAATTAGGCCATAATATGATTGTGCATGGTCTTGTCTGAAATATGAGTCCCCCGGGACCCAACAGGCTAATAAATCCCAACAAGTCTTTCATATAGTGGGTACTCAATGTGAGCAAATGACTCTCAGAATGCATGAATGTTGGTAAGCAGAAAGAAAATTTTAAAATCTACTACAATGTTTGCTTGATTCTATTTATCCTCAACATGTTATATTTATCTTTAGGGCATTACTCCCTTATTAATAAATCTCTCTTTAAAGAGAATATTTTGAGAGGCTATTCAAACTCATTATTCTTTGTGTTTCACATGTGCGTGTGTGTGTGTGTTTGTGTGAGTGTACTAACCATGTCCTATTACTGAGCTAGACTGCCAACCCTACATTGTGTATTTTTATCTGAAATTGTTTTGAGCCAATTGTAGCTCTCTGTGCAGCTGTGAGAGATGAGCAGTGAGCTCCTGCACACTGCTATTTTCTCTAAAAGGTGCAGTTTCACAGACAGAGTACTGACAGTGCTGTCCAGGGCTATCAGCATCACCATGAGGAACACTTCATCATTCTCGAATGGCCACAAAAGATTCCCTCATCTGACCCATGTTCTTTCTCTCTGAATGTTGACAGTTGAAGATTGCCATACAAATGGAATCTTCCAGTACCAACCTCCTGCATCATTTTTAGATTCTTTACATGGCCTAAGGAAGGCATTAGTAACTTGTGAGATGAGTAGTTTGCAGCTATTTCTTCTTTCCATGTCTTCATCTAAGCTTTAAAATAGGAAAATATCTAAATTGTAGTAAGATCCTGTTGATTAACTTTTCTTTTTTTTTAATGGGGTATGAATTTTGTGTCAAGTCTGAAAACTGTCTGGCCAAAGATACTGCAAAATTTCTTTTATGATTTATTTTCCTGAAAGTTTTATGTTAGTTTATAATCTAAATTCACTGTCTATTCCAAGATGATTTTTTTTTGTGTCAGATGCAATGTCTAGAAGTTCATTTCTGTACCTATAGATATTTAATTGCCCCATCATCTCCACTATAGGAAAAGACTATCCCTCTTGAATAGAAGTAGCTTTGTGCTTTTATTAAAAGTGTGAATACACAATTGTCTCCAAGTAAATTTAACAATAACTGCCACAAAACCTAGCCCTTTTCAGGGTGAGGTGAATTTGGGGGAACTAGATAAAAATGATGATTACACAATGCTGTGAATGTATTAAATCCATTGAATTTGATGTTTTTAAAATGTGTGTATTTGGAATCACATCACAATAAAAGAATGAGGAAAACCATACCCCAGCTAAGCTTCCAATGGATGTTTTATACAATTCAGATACATATTTCAAAGAATATATCAAACTCCGTCTTTCTTCTGTTTGCCTCCAGCTTCCAGATCCCTTATTGCTAACGCCAGGTAATATACCCTCATGTGTCTAACCTCTGGGCAAATGATTTCAACAGTGAGGCAAGATCTGGGCAGCAGCAGTTCTTGGCAGGCCTGGTGTTTCCCGGCAATCCATCCCATGGCCTTTAGTCATTCAGTGACCATTATTTATACTCTGTCTGCATCGCTCAGAATTAAAGTGTTCTCAACAGAACACTCTATTATATCATGTGGTGACTGCTGCCTTTCCTTGGAGCCCACAGCTCCCAGATGATATATTTTATCACTTTTCTGACAAAGAATTTACAGACTTCTACTAAAAGGGAGCAATGTGGCAAGTCAAGGGCCAAGACTGTGAAGTTCAGGACTTCGCGAGTTTGCACCGTCTGGAACTGAGACTTTCTTCCATGTTCTTTATTCCATTAATGGTGAAGGGAGTCATTTTATACCACCATATTCAACTCATCCTTAAATGGCCCACAATGGTGGGCCAGAGAACCTCACACTGAGCAAACGTCTTCTGAATACTATTTATAAGAGAAAAATTGGTCTTTTTCCTTCAAAGCGTTTAACTCATGGCACCCTGGTCATGGGCATCAAACAAGGCATAATGAGTATGGAAATCTTGGCAAACTGGACCCAAGTTTTTACACATTAAAGTGTCTCAAATCCAACATGTTCTCATACTGTGAAGCTGATGTGACCCCAGATGGCTCTTTCTGGCCATACCTGCCTAGACAAAGATGACGACTGAGAGGATGAGAAGGTCACAGCCCACTTTTAGCAAAGGCACTGTCATTGTCACTTCTGGGGGCACTTGTCATTTCCTTCTTTGGGTATGAACAACATCCTAGAAGGTTAATGTTGGGTCCAGGGTCACATAATAATGGGGGACAGACCACCATAATCTATTAAGCCAGAAGCAAATTTTATTCCAGAAAAAAAATATCACCCCAGGGCACAAAAGCTTATCAGCTAGCTAAGACCACAGCCAGAGTTGGAGGCAGGTTCTGGCCCCTTTTTATAGTAAGGGGGAAAGCATCAGGCATGGGATGCATGCTAGAAGTCACACAGAAACATCTATTAAAGGTTAACTTTGGTCGAGGCAGTTGTTGGCTATAAGGGGTAAGGGGGATTAAAAGTTAATCTTTTAATTAAGGAGCTGGCTGTAAGCAGAGAGCCAATGTTAGAAGTTAACCGTTGGAGCTGATGACTGTTGGCTTTTATTTTTTTAGGTTTACAATTTAATATTTCTATATTCCTAGATCCTTCAGTTAAGATGCCACCGTTTCCTGACCATGTGTTCACTTCAGTGTATGAAGTTTCTGGACGATTTCCCCCACATTGTTTTGATGAATATTTGTATCCCAAGGAACAATGAACAACTCTTCCATGAACATGTCCTGTCTTCTCTTACGGGAAACACTGCATAGAGCATTTCTTTGCAGTCACCGTTGCTGTTGGTCTCTAGACTGCTGGGGAAAATGTTTGGGAGTGTTGTAAGGAAACCTGATTCACTTGCTTTTTCTTTCCCTTTCCTTTGTTCTCTTATCTCTTTTTAAAAACATGCTTGACTCCAGTTCTTTTGTTTTCGAGTGAATGTCTGTCTCACTGTGTGTCCCAGGTTGGCCTTGAACTCACTATGAAGCCCAGGGTGATCTTGACCACACTAGATTCCCGTCTCAACCTCCCAAGCACTGAGACAACAGGCATGGCCCAAGGCCCAGCAAATCTGTTTCTTAAACCTATTACCGTCACAAGGTGTATGTGTGTGTGTGTGTGTGTGTGTGTGTGTGTGTGTGTGTGTGTGTG
>CABHPR010116392.1:57499-69270 GCA_902168415.1 Peromyscus melanophrys
TGTGTGTGTGTGTGTGTGTGTGTGTGTGTGTGTGTGTGTGTGTGTGAGCACATATGAAAAAGGGTGAAAGGAGAAGGGAAAGAAGGGAGGAAAGCATGCTAATAGCTCGCTTTTGGCACACAGATATTTTTCATCTTGTTCCAAAACAAATAGCCTATGTTTGCTGCTTCTATTTTCTTAACTCTTAAAACTATATTAAATGTGTACACCAGCAGTAACCAAACACTAAAAGTCCAGTATTGATTTCTTTCCTCATTATTTTGATTTTGACATTTCTGAGCCAGCCAACAGGATCAGTAGCATATGTGCTTTTCAAACTTTCCACTTGGCTTTCATAATTTCACATCAGTCATCAGCTATGTATCTAGCTATTCAACTCACAATGCCCTGGCACTGTCTAGGAGTTTTAACCTGGCAATCAGACCCACGTGCCCAGAGCCAACTTAAATCTCTATCTATACCTCTTTCTAATCACATCCACAAACCTTTATCCTATCTGGTCTCTGCCATTCACCATCCCAGAAACCTTGGTGATGGTGTCTCCATCACCAAGCAGGGAACCTGCTTCTGCTAGTGTTGGTTAAGCAGTGGCGGCCATGCCGACAGCAGAGAGTGCTGGATGTATGGGTGACAGAAGAGTCATGAGCCATGGTTACCTTTCTAGAGCTTTATTGGGAGAGAAGGGGGGAGAGAGAGAGAGAGAGAGAGAGAGAGAGAGAGAGAGAGAGAGAGAGAGAGAGAGAGAGAGAGAGAGCGAGCGCAAGCGAGCATGCGGATGGGGGAGAATACGGAAGGAGAGAGTGCGGAAAGAGAATGCACCGAGGGCACGCCTGTTTTTTAGGCTGGGACGCTGTCGCAGGCTAGTGACATAATTAAGGACATAATCCTTACAGCTAGGTGGCTGGTTCTGTTGCTCTTCTTACTCAACCTGCAAGCTCACCACCTTTCCTTACCTCACCTTCTCTCTTCAAATTTTTGACACCAATGTTTTCTCTCCTGAGACCAAAAATGCTGTAAAGCCAATAGTCATCTATGTGAGTCGGGCTACTAAGGTCCAGTTTAGTCAATAGTGGGTAAGGGATCTGTAGGCAGCCCATAAATTGAAGTTGATTGAATCTAAACTCCTTGAACTTACACAGTACACGCTTCTCACACTGTTTGCTTTGCATTGTTGTGTACTTCTTTTGTTAATAGATAGCTCCCTGGCTTGTGTACTGAATAAATCACCTCACATGACTTTTGAGATCACTGCATGGGTAACACTCTTAGCAATGGGGATGACCACAGCTCATGCATACTAAGTGGAAACCTGGAGAGATTGGCTGGTTAATTCGGAGACCCCACAAGCCTTTCTTTCTAATAGAGCTTTCCTCCATTGTGAGCTATATTAAACCTCTCCGTCTGCCCCCTTCCCAGCAGTTCCCATTTGTGTCATACGTGGGTCAAGTTTCTCCTCCACAGCTTGTCAACTTTTAAAGGTGAACATTTTAGTTTCATTTTTCTGCCTTCCAAACATGTAAGAATATAACAGGAATTGGTCAAATTTAAGCTCATACTATAATTCACTTTATTATTATTGACATTTATCATACAATATTACTATTCCAATCTTTTATGTGGGCAAAGTAAATGATATAAAATACATAATGAACTTTAACAAATTTAACCATACACAAAACATGGAATGATCAAAACTATGTTACATGGGTATTTTACAAAGGAAAAAAAAACAGGCTAATAATACATTTAGATAAAATTTATCATTGAATTTTGGATGTTATATAATATTAAATACAGACATAGTCAGTTACCTTTAGAGAACCAGTTTGATATTTTACTATTAAAATGAATACTGTGTACATGAGTGCTTACAAAAATATTTTTAAGCAAAAGCTATGGTCTACTCATATACTTGCAGTTACAAAAATATATATTCCTCTGAAACTAATAAACTTGCTTGAGGCATTAGATATTTAAATTCAAATGTATGCTTTCTAAATATTTCAACAACTTAGTATTCTTGACTGTATAGTATATAATACACACATAGTATTAGAATAGATTTATCAATGAATAACATAATTTTAAGTAAAGATCCAGGTAACCCTTGTATACACAGGGATACAGAGACCCTGTGAAGATTTTTTAAATTAAATACATCCAATACGCTCAACTCTGGTTGCACCTTTTATTAAGTAAATTTTCAAAACATTTGTTGAATACCTACATGAGTGGATAAAAGTAATTGTTTGTGCCTAAAATTAACTACCCAAACTTTTGTTATTTCTGGTACTACCAATATTTATAGTAACTATCATTTAACAATTTAGCAATTATGACCATTAAGCTATTTCTTAATGGTAAACCAGGTGAGTAGATTTAAGATTGACAGGATAGTAATTCAGTTTGGACCCTGGCATGTCTCCCAGAGGTCCCTGGGTTAAGGGCTCGCTTCATGGTGTTCTTGGGAGGTAGAGGCCAATGGGGAGGTCCCTGTGTCTGTGGAAGCCTTCCTTTCAAAGTCTGTGGGGATCAAACCTCTTTCTCATCTTTGTGATCTGGTTAATGAACAAGATAGTTTTGTTCTGCTGTCCTCTGCTGCCACGAGGTGCTACTTACTACAGGCCCAAGTACTCGGGCTTCAGTTGACTGCAGACTAGAGTCGCCAACACTTGGAGCCAAATTAAACCATTCCTCTTTGTAAGCTAATTATCCCAGATAATTTCTCACAGTGACCACCACAAAAGAAAAAACAAATGAAAGAAAAAGAAGAAAAGCTGGCTCACACAAAGAGCAAACACAGTGAACAAAAGTTATCTCATCAGGCACACCTAACGCCTAGTCAGCACTGGCGTCTACAGTAGACATCATATTGTTTATTCGCAAACTCTATGTCTCATGTTTTCGTACAAATAAGGCACCCAAGTCTAATTTTTATAATTAATTTTCAGAAAATAAAACATAGTTGATAAATGATATATAAGGACATATGTATACATGTATCTGTATATCATTTAGCAGACTTAGTATACTTCAGGAATCTATCCCTGTGAGAGAAGAAACTGTCCTGAGTAAAGCAGGCTTCCCTCTAGGTCACAACCAAGAGATGCACAGACTGTATTTTAGCAGACCTCCATGCATGCCAGGTGGTACTTGGCAACATGAATGCTAACAACACCAACAATGGCAAATCATTAGAGTAGTAAAGGATTCTGAAACCAAAGATTAACCACTATGACCAGCATACAATTTCAACACCTAGGAAAATGGTAGCCATTTGTAAAATTACTATGTTGGGGTCATTCTTAGTAAATATGCCTCTTATATTTCCCCTTCTTCTTCTTCATAGTAAAGATTTCCCTAGGATTCTTTCTTAAACTCCAACGACACAAAAGTATAGCGTGTTTTAATTTATTTGAAACTTAGGTCACCTTAAGCCATTTCAGACTCTTTTGCCCTCACAAGTGGATTATTTCTGAAAACTAGTTAATATATGTATATATACAAATACATACTGATGCATATGCATGTTAATGAAATCATAACTGACTAAGGAAGAGTCATTAAACTACAGGCTAGCAGGAAAATTCACATAAAAACAAAACTTTAAAAACTAGTTTCCCAAAATTCAGAAGCAATTTTGCCAAATACTAAATTTTGTTAGTTTAGTTTTAATACCACTAGTGTGAAAAGGCTGGAATTACTTCAAAAATTTTCTAAAGGACAAATGAGTTAAAGCAAGGTTATTCATTTGAAATTTTAATATTATGATTTTATAAAAACAGAAATGAGTAAGAAAACACCTGCTCAGCTATGTTGAATCATGGTGCACACTACAGCAGCTTGGACTCGTGTAAGAGCACTTGACTGTTTGAAATAGAAATGTATTTGCTTTAATTACAATAGTTTACTCTCAACCTAAAGCTTCCAAAAAAATAAATAAATACATACTTTGCCTATACTAGCTAATACCTCCTCTGAGATTTTGTTTGCTTAAAGTTAGTTAATACCTACTCTGGGATTTGTTTCTCATTTATTTTCTTCACTGTTCAAGTTAGCATAAGATCAACTTCATGTCATTCTGAACTGAACTACTCAAAGTTAAAATCAAAACAGTCAGAAATAGTGCCATTCCCATGTAACATGCACTGTAGCATCTTAGTCTGTCTCAGGCAGTGTCTCACACTGAAGTTAACACTGGTCTCACACTCACTCCTGAGCTCAGGCTGGCCTACAACTTCTGGCAATTCTACGGCATCATTCTCCTCTGCATCCTGGTGTTTCAGGTGTGGCTTAAAGGAGAACCAACACAGTTCAACATGTGGCTTCCCACGTGCTAGTCAAGTGCTCAACCGCTGTGCCACAATCACAGCCACAGTGTTGTCTTCCTTTTTCACTGAACATCTTGCTGCAAGAAGAGTGGCCACTGAATCCACAAGGGATTGAAGACACTAGACAAAAGTGTGTTAACGGGAAAGAAAGCAGCAGGAGCCTCCAGATGGAATGCTGGTTTAGAGGGGAGTGTGCAGCTACTAGAAACTCAGCACTACACATCCTGTCAAGCAAATCTGCAACAGAAATTCTCACCCTCTGTCTGTCTGTCTGTCTCTCTAAATAAGAAGTAGATATATTTTTAGCCTGCAAATCTTCATATTTTGACAAAATTAAACTTTGTAGTGCTAGAAACCAATGAGAAAAACCTGTAAGATAGTACATAGGACTCAGGTCCCATGATAAGATCTGAAATCTCTCGACAGGTAGATAGTAGCCTATGTCTGCATACAGAAGGTGGAAGAATAGTAAGCAGGCTTTCTCGGTAGCTTGTCAATAAACACTGGTTACAGAGGAGAGTGCAACAGTAAAGCAAGTGTGTCCTAAAATTTCAAGACCTGCTAAAGATCCAATGTCAAAAGGAAGTATATATTATGGTAGTGAAAAATGATTACTCATCTATCAGAGATTTTTATCAGTTTTCTCATCAGCCAAGTTTTATATGATGTCCTACTCCTGGCTTGCAATACATGTGTAACCTCTTCAATTATGAATGGGAAATACCCAAAAGACCCTATAGTTCTCATACATTAAAGACATTTTGCATATTCCCACTTGATTTTGCAATGTAATTTGTATAATTAAATGACAATACACATCACAAAGCTCCAACTTTAGTAAAAAAAAGAATTATTAATATTATAGTGGCTCTCACATTAATAAGGAAAAGCAGTACAATGCATAAAGAAAGTGGGTTTCCCAGGTTAAACTCTGACTCCACCATGTTCACCATGGGAACTTGTCCAAGTCACTGGGTTAGCCTTTGCTTTAGCTTAGCTATAGAGTGTGGGCAATAAAACAAGCTCATATTTCATCACTGCTACAAGGCTATGTGAAGAAGGAATAGCAAAATTTGGGCTAGGCAACCAGAGGTGCCATTTAGTACACACTAAACCATGGAGGCTATAATTTTATTACACTAAAAAATTACAGTGATTGATTGATGTTACTATAAACCACTAGGAAAATTTTCAAGTTAGTAAGTGCTGTGTACAAAGATAATATGTTTAACTCAAAAAATCACATTGATCACATTCTGTTATATAGCGTGGATCCTTAGAATAGAGTAATTTATAAATACTGCCAAAGCCGATAATACGCTCGATGAGCTATAACCATGCTTCATAGGCCTTTTGTGCTCGGTGGAGGCTTACTTCCAGGATGAGTGAGGAACAGTGAAGCAACATGAAGGGCCTGTGAGTCCATCAGTTCTCACTCTTACAACTTTCAGCAGATGACAGTCTGAATTACCAGAGCATCAGAGCTGTATGCTGATGGTAGCAAGAATGCTAATTTCCCGAAAGTTATGAATGCATGTCATATAAATAAATACGCAAGTGTAGGCCCTATCTTCATTAGATTCAAAATACTAAGGCTTTTATTTAGTAACTGATGTTGGTTTCCCCATGATTAATCACATACAGGTTTATTGTAAAAAAAAATCAGGTGCTCTGTGAGTGCCTAATAATTTTTACCTTAACTAGTATGATACATGTACCCCATACCTTTGGAACACATTTTTAAATTAAATATATCACTGGCAGAAAAGACAGCTTTTACTAATGGTCTGAAAGTCATTATAAAACTTACAAAGTAAAACGGTTTGCCCAAACTGTAGTTAAGGTAAGGATTTCATGTGTTTAGCCTACATCCATACACAGTCCTGTGCTGCACAGTGGCCTATGGGTCAGTGATGGACAGCCTCTAGGAGATGGTTCCATAAGCCATATCATCTAATAAGGCCATAGTGTACCCCGTGACATTTGTACAATGATAATATCACCTAAAGGCACAATTTATTCCTATTATTAAGCAAAGTACAACTCTACCAGAATCACAGTGATGATGTTTTAATTATTTTTAAAATTATATATTTAAAACCAATATTAATCTATTCACGGTGTTAAAAACAATGTTAGTGTATCAACGCAGAAGTGATATAAACACTGCATATACTTTAGAATGAATAAGTCTATACCTTGGTTATATAAATTATCAAGGTTCTGCCCTAACGGCCCTTTAAAGTACAACAAATAAATCTATTTTCACATCTTATACATACAACTTTATAGAAAAATACTCATGATGGTATATTATTTTAAGGGTCTGACATCTCATAAGAAGACTTCATAAAATTACGTTTGTCTTTCTCAGTTCAAGGTTGAATTTTCAAATAGGCTTTTTTCTTCCTCACTTCCTCCTCTCACTTCCCCTATCCTGGCAACTCCCTGTCCATCACCCAGTATTCATGGCTCATTGCAGAGATCAACAGAAGCACCTTCCTGCTGGAATGTTTACACAGACAGAGAACATACTTGACAACAGTGAAGAAGTCTTTCCAGAACCTCACAACTTTCTTCACTAACAAGAAGCCTTAGAAGAAATATAGGCATGTATTTTTCTACCTCCCACACATGCACTTCTGTGTGGTTCATGGGGGAGATGAACACCTGTGCCTCCCAATCTACACTGTCCCTAACATTTCTGTATGATGGCTTCCAGAGTGTGGCCATCATTTTTAGTGACAGACTTCTTCAAGAAAAACTACCAAGTATTACACGTGTCCATTGGGGAAGTTAAAAACAAATACAATATAATTAATGAATGAGAAAGGAATCAAAATAGTTAATCTTTTATCTCTGTATATTTTCCCTATAAATTCCAGCAGTGAATTTTGCCCTAATACGAATCTTTAACGTCAATACATAGAGTGTGATGCTGAACTGTCTGAATGAGTTGCTAGTTCCAACATAAATATTCAAAGGGAAACCAAACATCAGTTATTTACACCAGGGGAAAGGGTTACATCTTAAATATGCATCTCGTTATCTTCAGAGGAGAACGTTGAACTTGGTCAGCATTTGGAAGCTTCTGCTTGCCTGGTTCTTGGGAATGCTTATTCTTCTCCAACGGGAGGTGGTGGCTCACACAGCTTGTACAGCCTAGAAAAGACACAGGACAGTATGACAATCACTTAGTATACCACCCTAACCAGAGTGTTTTTATTGGCAGAACAAATACATTAAATAATTTCTTGGCTCCATGAGCCATCCACCACATTGACTGTTCTGTGGAATAGCATATGAATCAGCTTGATCCCAAATTCTGGACCTGTGAATGTGGAAATACTTCCATTTCTTTGAGCACATTTAGAAGGCTGCTCATTAAACAACACTTCCCTTTCACCCCCAACCATAAAACTAATTTTGCTACTGTTATGAACTGTAATGTAAATATCTGATACACAGGCTATCTGATGTGACCTCCCCAAAGGGCTCGTGACCCACAGGTTGAGAACAACTGACCTAGTGGCTGAGCTAAAGTGCTTGGGTGTTGGATTGTACCTGTTCTCCTTAAGAATTAAAGGTACACATGTCCTACTTTGTACATTAGTCTAGTATCTCAAATGCGGAACTCAATTTTGAACCATTTCTTGTGTGTGTGTGTGTGTGTGTGTGTGTGTGTGTGTGTGTGTGTGTTGTCAGGGGTGTGTATGGGTGCTAAGGATTGAACCCAGGGCTTTCATACTTGTTAAGCATGTGCTCCACCACTAAGCTACACTCCCAGTCTCAACAACCCAATCTTATAGCTTTTTGAAAGTGATTCAGAGCCGGGCGTTGGTGGTGCACACCTTTAATCCCAGCACTCGGGAGGCAGAGGCAGGCAGATCTCTGTGAGTTCGAGGCCAGCCTGGGCTACCAAGTGAGCTCCAGGAAAGGCGCAAAGCCACACAGAGAAACCCTGTCTTGAAAAACCAAAAAAAAAAAAAAAAAAAAAAAGTGATTCAGACCAGGGTCGCCAAGGAAATTTATTTCTTTTTGCACAGTAAATTGAACAGAACTTAAAAACACTGCTAGTCACTTTAGAAAACTATAAACTTCCTTTCCCAGTGACATATAAAACCATGCTAATTCTAAACCAGTGGAGAGAAATGGGGATGATTTAATACCAAATTGTAAGTCTGATTAATAAAATGAACTTTATCAGTCTGGAAGCCAGAAGTTACTGTCTTTGGAGGTTTGCAAAAAGTACTTCATGCCTGAAAGGTGGTTTCTGCCCCATAGGTTATCTCCACAGAGAAGGAGAATTTTGAAATGCTTGTTTTGTCCTTCCCAGAGAAAAGAACACATTAAATTGAGCTGAAATAGTTGGAAGATTCTTCTGCAGCTGAAGGACAAGATGCTGCTTCAAATTGCCTCCTGGGGCTGGGAAAACAAAACAATCAGAAGGTTCTTTTCTTTCTCAATTTCTATCCTCCTATTTCCAAGGGAGTTCTGCCTAGTGCGTAACGAAATACAGAGACCTGAAGCAGGTAATGGAGATGGGAGGGCTGGTGGAGAACGTCCTACTGATCACACTCTATTACCTTGCTCTGCATGCTTGTGCCCAATATGATCAATGCTAGCAGAGAGATGAGTCTTGGAAATGTCTGCCTTGCAAATTGGAGCAAAGGCTACTCCCTGTAGTCACCAAATGCAATAATAGCTCTGTCTACTGCAGAGCTGGGAAGCTTCGGCTTCTGTGAGGCTTCTTGGAAGTGACTCAGGGTTATTTGAGTTCAGACACACTTGTAATAGAAATTGTACAGCTCTGGGAGTGTAGCACAGGCAGGTGAATTTTGAGAGTGAAATGTAATAGGTAAGGAGCTGGACTCTAATGCTGCACCGTGGCTTCTACTTTTGGCAACTAAATTATTGGTGTGTGTGTGGGGTAGGGGGCTTCTGCTGGCCCAGCATATGAAGCTATTATCCTACACATGGGTACCAGAGGTCCCGCATGAGTGAGGGCTGTCCTGGCCCCACTTCCTCTTCTGCCTTGTTGGGCTTATATTTCTGCATCGAGCAGAGTCCCAAAACTTCATTGTCTACACCATGCCCTTTACCCTCCTACGTGTGTTAACAGGGCTACAGAGCAAATGTCTCTTCTATAGTTAAAATATACGGTGTCTCAGCAATTGCCCATCTAACAGATGAGAAGTTGGAATCCAGAAAGAAATACACACACACACGAGTTGGGACTCAGAACTTGTTTTTCTCTTCTCTCTCTTTTAAGCAATGATGTGTGCTACCTCTTTTCACCATGATTTCACCAAAAGGCCTCCCTCTCCCAGACACATAACAGAAAGTCCATATATGTCAGTATATGTTTGCCAAGTGAAAGGTAACAATAATAAAGAAAGTGGATGTTAGGAATACCATGATGGAGGCTGGTTGGGAGATCTGAACCAAGTAAAACCTCAGGTAGAGATAGCTCACTGGACCTCCAAGAATGAACTTTCTAGAAATCTTTTCCCAGCTTTGCCAATGGGTAGTTTGGCCCTGAGAACTAAGTGTTTCCTCCGGCTAACTGTCTTTGAGGAAAATGCTGGTTCCTGTCAGGAGGGAGCTTAGGCCGATGTGAGCCTCTGTATTCTCAGCATCTCCAAAGACTGTAGCTCATCTCCTCTTCTCCTCTCTTTCTCCTCTCCTCTCTTCTCCCCTCCCCTCCTCTCCTCCACCCTTTCCCTCTTTCCCCTGGCCCCTTCTCCCTTCCCTTCGCTTCCCTTCCTCCCTCCCCTCTTTCCTGTCTCTTCCTTACTGGGAATCAAATCCTGGCCCTTGTGCATTCCAGGCAGACTTGCTAGTGCTCTACCACTGAGTTAGGTCCCCAGTCACACACTTCATTTCTTTACGTGGAAGCTCCTTCAGGACCACAGTCACTTCTGTCCTGGGCTTCTAGCCTCCCTGGGGCAACAGTAACACACACTGTATTTCCTCATTAAATAACTGCAGAATGAGTGAAATAGTAAATAAAAATTTGAAATGATTTTTATTTCTGTCTTAAGGCTGTTATTCCCTTGTACAACATGACAATTTTATAGCTGATTCATCTTATTATGTTTGATCTCAAAGTGTTTTAAAGATAATCCAATAGAGAAAAGGTTTGAGTTCATTAGTTTGTTTTCTTGTGTTCAGCTGGAGTATTGGTTTATTGATCAGGGTGCTGAAGCCTTATCCCAACCCCACTGTTTATTAGTGTTAAAAGCTCTAGCTGAAAATACCTTGTAAAGCTATTATCTTGTTTTCTTATTGGAATTTTAACACTTCAATGGGTCTATTATACAAATATACCACATCTGCTCATGGTGCTAGAGAGAACGTTCATGTGTAATGATTCTTTAGCAATAGAAAGCTTTAAGACTCTAATCTAATCAACCATGAAGGATAACATTAGCAAGACTGGAGGACTACATAGAGTTGGGAGTCAGCACTAAAAATGAATGTAGCTAGAACAGGAGACCCATCCATTTTCAGGGGGAAAAATATGTTTTCCCTCTTAAAAGCACTCTCACCACCCAAGTAGTTTCTCAAAATGAAGTATAACTTTGTAAATGGCTGTAGTCACTATCCTCTCTCTGGTAATGGTGTTGTGAACAGAAACAAAGAACATCTTACCTAAGTCAGGCTCTGGAGATGCCTACGTTTTGTTAAAATTCAAACATATAATAATGATCAAATGTAAGAGTAATTATTTAACATTGCTCCACTTCAAGATAGATGCCTGCTTACCCTAATCATGGGAAATCAAATGGAAAACATTTCTCTATGTTCATTCACTTAGAGTCCTTTCATATGCTAATTGGTGAACTGTGAACATTTGATATAACCAACAGAAAGTTCACTGACTCATTCAATTCATTTATTCATTCACTTGGTCTTGAAATGAATGTAAATATTTGATGTCTTATGTAGTCACTGATAAAATAAATGTATATTCTCTGTCTTCTAAGAACTCATATTTGGGTTGGACAGAGAGACTTCTGATTATTACGGCAACATGACATAAAAAGAGGCATAATGTGACACCCAGGATACCAGGAAGCCTGACAAAACAGCAACCCAAGCAAAACTCAAAGCAGGAATAACATCCAAACTGGGGTTTGTGAGTTAAATAGGAGTTTTCCAGTCATGGCAGAGGGAAAAGCATGGCAATCGCAGAGGGACAATGGAAAGGACAGACAGTCACAGAGGGGCAATGGAAACGGTAGACAGTCACAGAGGGGCAATGGAAATGGTAGACAATCACAGAGGGGCAATGGAAAGGGCAGACAGGCACAGAGGGGCAATGGAAATGGTAGACAGTCACAGAGGGGCAATGGAAAGGGTAGACAGTCACAGAGGGGCAATGCAAACAGTAGACAGTCACAGAGGGGCAATGCAAACGGTAGACAGTCACAGAGG
>CABHPR010116393.1:0-16765 GCA_902168415.1 Peromyscus melanophrys
TCGCTGGGGCTCCTCTGTTCAGTGAGAGATCCTGGCTTAAAAAAATAAGGTGAAAGTGCTTGAGGAAGATACCCCAAATTGACCTCTGACCTCCACAAGCACACAGGCATATATTCACACAAAGAAGTACAACACATGTAACAGCAAAAATGCTATGGAATCCTTATCTTTGTTTTTATAATTTTTACTGCATTTTACATCTGAAGATGAAAGACTAGTGGGATAGCTCAGTTGTGGATTCTTTGCTTAGTTAACATAACTGAAGCACTAGGTTAGATCCCTGGCACTGAGAAAATAAAACTATAAACTCCATCTTCTCCGCACTGCCTTTTGGACAAGAGCTCTTTTGTATAAAACACTGTCTTGGGACCTGATGTTTTGTTAGTTTGGCTATGATCTCCAGGTGTGCAGTCTTTGTTTCCTTCCCTGGTAGGAAGCGACCTCTTCACAAGTTCTCCTGGGTAGAAAAATCCTGCAAATGAGGCCAAGAGGGGTTTCTGAGTCCATGAGGCTTTGTGCTTTAACGTAGTGCACTGTGAAGTTAAAGTGGAGTAGCTATTGTTTGAAATTAATTGAAATATCAGTTCAGGTCTCATTTTGACTTTTGGAGTTTAAACCATCAATGATTTGGTAGTTAAATAGTCCAGTTTTAGTAGGAATATTGTTATAAGATAGTAATGGGGTAGAGGCATAACAGATTCTGAGTTTTACTTGAAAGGGGCATGTTAAGTAACATTTTATTTGTTTGTTTATTTATTTATTATTTATGTTGAGGCAGGGTCTCTCTATATAACCCCAGCTGTCCTGGAACTATGTTTGCTAAACTCACAGAACTCCACCTGCTTCTGCCTCCCAAGTGCTGGGATTAAGCTGGTACCACCCTGCCTTGCCCAGGATATTTTATTTTAAACTATTGAAAAAATTTAACTTAAAATTTTTTAAAATTGTAAAAATGATGTCATTATTTATAAAAAAAAATAGATTATTTCTGATTCATTGGGAATGAATATTTTGAATTTTTTTGGTTTTTTTTTTTGGTTTTTTTTGTTTGTTTGTTTTGTTTTGTTTTTTTGGTTTTTCAAGACAGGGTTTCTCTGTGTAGCTTTGCGCCTTTCCTGGAACTCACTTGGTAGCCCAGGCTGGCCTCGAACTCACAGAGATCCGCCTGTCTCTGCCTCCCGAGTGCTGGGAGAATATTTTGAATTTTATTTTTACTGTATGCTTCTTGGGTTATTTTCAGTTGAAAAATTATTTTGGGGGCTACAGTGATAGGTCAGGGCTTAAGAGCACTGGCTACTTTTCCAGAGGACCCAGGTTTAGTTCCCAGCACCCACATGGCATCTCTCAACCATCTGTAATTCTAGTTCCAGAGGATCCAGTGCCCTCATCTGCTCTACATGCATCCTGCATGCATGTGAGCACATAAGCTCACACAACCATAAACATATACACATAAAAATATAAGTAATTTTGAAAATTTATTCTCTGGTAGTTTCATACATGTACACAAAGTATTTGGATCATATTTACCCCTGTTGGATTTTTCTTAATTATGGCAAAACACACATAGCATAAAAATTTTATTATTTTAGTCATTTTATGTATACATAAATTCATGGTATATTTACAGTATTGTACAACCACCAACACTATCCTTTTCTAGAACTTTTTCATCATCCCAAACAAAAATTTTGACAGACTATAAAATGGTGTTTTCCTGAGGCTGGAGAGATGACACTGACTACTTTTCCAGAGGACTCAGATTCAATTCCCAGCACCCACATGGCAGCTAACAACTGTCCATAACTCTAAGATATGACACCCTCACACAGACATACCTCCAGGCAAAACACCAGTGAACATAAGATAAAAATATGTGGTTGTATTGTGTTCCCCAAAATATTGTGCACCCTAATAAACTTATCTGGGGTCAGAGACAGAACAGCCACTAGATAAAAAGTCTAGAAAATGGTGGCACTCACACCTTTAATCCTAGCATTCCAGAGACAGAAATCCCTCTGGATCTCTGTGAGTTCAAGGCCACATTGGAAACAGCCAGGCAAGGTGACTCACGCCTTTAATCCCAGAAAGCGAGCCTTTAATCCCAGGGAGTGGTGGTAGAAAGCAGAAAGGTTTATAAGGTGTGAGGACCAGAAACTAGAAGCATTTGGCCTGGTTAAGCATTTGGCTGGTTAAGCTTTTAGGTTTTGAGCAGCACAGTTCAGCTGAGACCCATTCTGGATGAGGACCCAGAAGCCTCCAGTCTGAGGAAACAAGACCAGCTGAGGATCTGGCGAGGTGAGGTAGCTGTGGCTTGTTCTGGTTCTTTGATCTTCCAGTTCACCCCAATACCTGGCTCAGGTTTGATTTTATTAATAAGAACGTCTAAGATTCCTGCTACAAAAATAGATAAATTATTTTTTTTAAATGGCATTTTCCCATTGTTCTTACCTCTAGTCTTCTGGTTTCTATGAATTTGTTCATTCTGGGTATCTCATATTAATTGGAATTATATAATATATGACCTTCAGAGTCTGGTTTATTTCACATAGCCTAATGTTTTCAGGGATCATCTTTGTTGTAGTATGTAGCAGAATTTCATTTACTTTCATGGCTGAAGAGCATTTCATTATATTTATATACCATGGTTTGCTTATCCATTAGTCTGCTGATGAACACCTTGCTTCCATCTTTGGACTGTTGTGAATGATGCATCTATGAATGTTGGTGTTCAAGGATCTGAGTTCCTACTTTTCATTTTTTAGAGTGTATATCTAGAAGTAAAATTACTGCATCATTTGGTAATTCTCTTGTAAACGGACGGTTCTCTCCCACCTGCCAGTTTTTAAATTTTTAAAAAAATCTATTTATTTTTATGTGTATGAGTGTTTTGCCTGCATTTATGTATATGTATCACAATGTGTGCCTCATGTCTGTGGAGGTCAGAAGAGGGATTGGATCTTGTGGACTTGGAGTTAAGACTGGTTGTGATCTATCATATGAGTTCTGAGACCTGAACCTGGGTGCTCTGCAAGAGCAGTTAAGTGCTCTTAACCATTGAGCTCTCTTTCTTACCTCCCATATTGAAGTTTTGTTTTTTGTTGTTTAGATTCTATTTACTTTTATGTGTTGGCCTGAACGTATGTGCATCATGTGTATGCATTGCCTGCAGAGTCAAGAAAAGGGATTGGATCCCCTGGGACTGGATTTACAGACAGTTGTGAGCTGCCATGTTTGTGCTGGGAATTGAACCTGGGTCCTCTGGAAGAGCAGCTAGTGCTTTTAATGGTTGAGCCATCTCTCCAGACCTATGCTAAAGGTTTTGAGGGATCTCTCAACATTTTTTTCCATAGTGGCTGCTCCATTTGTGTGTTCTCACGGCAGTACACAAGGAACACTAGTTCCTCTATATCTTTATCAACACTGTGGTGATTTAAATGAGAATGGTCCCCATAGGCTCACATATTTAAATGTTTGGTCCCCAGTTAGTGGAACTGTTTGGAAAGGATCAGGACATATGGCCTTATTGGAGGAGTTGTGTCACTGTGGGCAGTCTTTGAGGATTCAAATGCCCAAGCCATTTCCAGTTAGCACTCTGCCTCCTACTTGTGGATAGAGATATAAGCTCCCAGCTACTTCCTCAGCCCGAGCCTGCGTTCCTGCTGCCATGCTTCCCACCTGATGGACTCTAACCTTCTGGAACCATGAACTCATAAATGCTTTCTTTTGTAAGTTTTCTTGGTAATGGTGTCTCTTCACAGCATTAGAAAAGTGACTAAGACACATAACTGTTTTCTGTTTTTATTTTTTTTTAAAGTCCTCAGCTAGATTACATCATGCCCAGTTTAAATTCTTTTTCTTTTTTTAAATTAAAAAATTTTATTTTATGTGTGTACATGTGTACCTGAGTGTGTGTATTTCAGTTCACTATATGTGTGCAGTGCCTACAGGGGCCAGAAGAGGGCATCATAGCCCCTGGAACTGGAGTTATGGGGGTTGTGAGCTGTCAGATGTGTGTGCTGGGAATTTAACTCTGTTCTCTGCAAGAGTAGTAAGTACTCTTAACTACTAAACCGTCTTTCCAGCCTCAAATCCTTTCTTTATTTTTTTATTTTTTATTTTCTTGGTTTTTCAAGACACGGTTTCTCTGTGTAGTTTTGGTGCCTGTCCTGGATCTTGCTCTGTAGACCAGGCTGGGTGAACTCACAGAGATCCGCCTGGCTCTGCCTCCTGAGTTCTGGGATTAAAGACGTGCACCACCACTGCCCGGCAAATCCTTTCTTTTTTAAAGTTGATGTTTACTGAACCTCACAAGTTTTGGTATGTTTTGTTTTTGTTTCCATTAGCTTATAGGATTTCCTTATTTCCCTTGAACTTTCTTTTCTTTTTCTTTTTGTATTTCAATGCAGGGTTTCTCAGTGTAGCCCTGGCTGTCCTGGAACTCTGTAGACTAGCCTGGCCTTGAATTCAGAGATCCACCTGCCTCTGCCTCCCAAGGGCTGGGATTAAAGGCATGTGCTAGGAATGTGTATTCTTTTGTTGAAGTGTTGTTTAGTAACTATTAGATCCAGTTGGTTTATATGAATTATATCAAATCCTGGGAGATTGTAATATATGTTCTCTTTATGACCTTTATTTCTTGAATAGCTAGACTGTTTCAGTGATATAAGACCACAAGTTGTTTCTGATAGTTTTAAGTTTAAGCGGAAGGGTTCGGGAAACTGAATGACTTTCAGGTGTTCATTGGCCTAAAACCCATCATCAGTAAGATGAGGACAGAGGAAGAGGTGACAAATGATAGAACCAAGGATTCTCTTTTAAGATGATAATAATTTCTTTCTTTACAAAGAAAAACAGGTGGGTTTTTTTCCCTTCATAGTTTTTGAATTATTTTAATGCTGTTTAATGTATAACATTGTCATATATTTATATATATATTTTTTTGAGACAGGGTTTCTCTGTGTAGCTTTGCGCCTTTCCTGGAACTCACTTGGTAGCCCAGGCTGTCCTCGAACTCACAGAGATCTGCCTCGCTCTGCCTCCCGAGTGCTGGGATTAAAGGCGTGTGCCACCACCGCCCGGCTAACATTGTCATATTTTTTATGTTTTCTGAACTTTTAGAGTTTTTGTTTTTGGTGATGGGGATGAAATTCCAAGCTTAAACATGATAAACATGCACTCTAATTATGATTTCCATCCCAGGCTCATCTTTCAGCATTTGAATTTAGGAAATTGGGAGTTAACATGCCCCTTAGGCTCTAAATAGCTTGGTATTTTGGCAGTACCATAATTCAAGAAGCCTTACTGAAACTTGATTGTTAATACAATAACATCTATTAATTTGTCCAAATGTGCTAAAGGATGTTTTCTTTAGTTTTATCCTTCAAATGCTTTTGATATTCATTAGAGGAAGATTCAAATAATTTGTACTGTTCTATAGAGTGCTAGGCACTAGGGAAACTAGGTAAACTACAACAGTATATCTTTTTTCTTTCTTTTCTTTTCTTTTTTTTTAATGGCTTTTCAAGACAGGGTTTCTCTGTGTAGCCCTGGCTGTCCTGGAACTCCCTCTGTAGACAAGCTGTCCTCAAACTCATAGAGATCCACCTGCCTCTGCCTCCCGAGTGCTGGGATTAAAGGTGTGCGCCACCACTCCCCGACTTCACAACAGTATTTCTGTGTACTGCAGTAGGTTATATATTAGCTACACTAGACTATTATACACATAAGAAACAACAAGCCACTGGGGCGATGGCTCAGAGGGGTAAATAGCACTTACTGTCAAGCTTGACACTTTAAGATTAATCTCTGGAACCCACACAGTAGGAGGAAACTGACTCCCATAAATTGTACTATAACCTCCACACATATGCACTAGTACACAAGAGTGCGCACACACACACACAGAGGAATGTAAAATACCTTGTATTTAAAAAGAAACGACTTGTGGTGCCTCATAGCTCTAATTGCAGCACTTGGGAGGCAGAGGTAGGTAGATCTCTGAGTTCAAGGCCAGCCTGGTCTACGGAATGAGTTTGAAGTCCCTTGGGTCTACAAAGCAAGTTCCAGGACAGCCAGAACTGTTACACAGAGAAACTCTCTCAAAAAACCAAAAAAAAAAAAAAAAAAAAAAAGAAGAAGAAACAACTTGTCTCTTTTCTTTTTCTCCCACTAAGATCCTACTGTCATGATGGGTTGCTGCTCCACCCGGTATACTGGTATTGTAAGAACAAGCTGTAGCCAGGTGGTGGTGGGGCACAACTTTAATCCTAGCACTTGGAAGGCAGAGGAGGGGAATCTCTGAGTTCGAAGCCAGCCTGGTCTACAGACCGAGTTCCAGGACAGCCAGGGATACACAGGGAAACCCTGTCTCAAAAAACCAAAAACAACAACAACAACAAAACACACACACACACACACACAACAAAACAACAAGTTGTACCCAAAGTTTGACTTCTGTGAAAGTGTCCTTGATGCTAAGATCTGCATCTTTAACTTGAGGCAGAAAAAGGCAAAAGTTGATAAATTCCCACTTTATGGCCATGTGTCAGATGAGCAACTCTCTTCTCGAGCCCTGGAGGCTGCTGGTATTTGTGCCAACAAATATATGGTAAAGAGTTGTGGCAAGGATGACTTTCATCTTCCAGTGAGGCTCCACACTTTCTGTGTCATCCAAATCAACTAGATGTTATTCTCCTGTGCTGGGGCTGATAGACTCCGGACAGGTATGTGTAGTGCCTTTGTGAAGCCCCAGGGCACAGTGACCAGGAGTTCACATTGATCAGGTCATCATGTCCATTCATACCAAGCTGCAAAATAAGGAACATGTGATTGAGGCTTTGAGTAGAGCTAGGTTCAAGTTCCTTGGCTGCCAGAAGATCCACATCCCACAAAAGTGGGGCTTCAAGCTTAATGCAGATGAGTTTGAAGACCTGGTTGCTGAGAAGCAGCTCATTCCTGATGTCTGTGGGGTCAAATACATCCCCATTTGTGGTCCCCTGGACAAGTGGTGAGCCCTGCCTTCCTGGGAGCCCTCATGTTCAATAATAAATCTCACATTTAGTCTGAAAGAAAAAAAAAACATTTCAAACACTTAGAATCTCTATCTCTCTGTCCATTATTGTTTGTGAATGTTTTGCCTGTGTATATGTATGTACACTGTGTACATGTTTGGTGCCTGGGGAGGCTGAAAGAGGGTGCTAGATCCCCTGAGCTGAAGTTAAGAACATTTGTGAAACATTATGTGGGAACCTTGGACCTCTGTAAGAACAGCAAGTGTTGTTTTTTTTTTTGTTTTTTTTTTTTTTTTTTTGGTTTTTCGAGACAGGATTTCTCTGTAGCTTTGGAGCCTGTCCTGGAATAGCTCTGTAGACCAGGCTGGCCTCAAACTCACAGAGATCCACCTGCCTCTGCTTCCTGAGTGCTGGGATTACAGGCATGCGCCACCACCGCCCAGCAAGTGTTCTTAACCACAGAGCCTTCTCTTCAGTCCTAAGAATGTACGGGTTTTGCTGCTTATCTTAATAAGTGTTTTCCTGATCTGATTGACTTCTGTTTTCTTTTTTGAGATAGGGTTTCTCTGTGTAACCTTGGCTGTCCTGGTGCTCTGTAGACTAGGCTGGCCTCGAACTCAGAGATCTGCCTGCTTCTGTCTCCAAGTGCTGGGATTAAAGGTGTGCACCACCACTGCCCAGCTTTACTTCTGTGTCCTTATTGGTTTTAAAATAGGTTCCACAGACATATACTAATTTCCCTCTTTTTGGTCTGTCTCTGTGTCACTGTGTTTGTCTCTCTCTCTCTCTTTCTTCCTCTTTTAGAACATAATCAAGATAGAGCATTAATCTATATTCAACTTCAGGGAAAGGAGCAGCAGAGGCCCTGATACCACTTACTTAGCATTTTATAGCTTCTTTTATTATTGTCTATTTAGACAAAAATCTCTACTGTTATAGATAAATAAGCCATTCCTCTTGGTTTATTCTAGTGACAATATAATACTATCATGATTGCAGAAATAGCATTCCCATTTTTCCCTTTGACCCCCAAATACTTTTTCCTTTTTAATGCAGTTTTTAGTTACACTTACTAACACATGCTAATTTTAGATTCTATCACTGAAAGCCTCAGTTTGCCGTTTATTGAGGCATTAGTTGAAATATTAATGTATTTAGCGCAGAAATGTCATTTTTTAGGGAACCTAGAACAACAGCAAAGCTGAGGTCAAACTGCAATCACGATGGACATCAAGGAAGCTGTGTTTGGGACAAAAAGCAATCAAGATAAGGTAGATGCAAAGTAGAGAAAAGAGCTGGACATGGGGTCTGGGTGGTAGATAGGAATGGGTTATATGCCACCAATGATATTGCCAGCTAGCATTGTGAAGAGGAAATACTGAAAAATGGGTTTAAATAGTCCTTTCCCTCTGAATGTACAAATTTAACTGATTTTCAGGTAGCAGAGTACTTGAAAAAATTGTCATGTTTGGGACAGCAGAGTAGAAGAATGCTTGCCTAGAATTTATGAGGCTCTGTGTTCAAATCCCAGAACTTAAAAAAAAAAATGAGGTTGTTTTGGTGAAGTAGTGGTTTCTCATATTCTAGATAGTGTTTTCTTTATGGGTGGCTGTGGAAGATGATAATGCTGTTAGTTGCTAAAAACAGTGCCAGAATCCAGCTTCAGCACAAATGCTTGGTAACTACCCAGAAGTTGAAATCTCCATTTGGAGTGTTACATTGACAGTCAGTACAGAATATGACATTTTTATTTTTGTGGTGTAAAAATTGTACTTCTTCTCATAGCAACATGAACCGTGAAGACCGGAATGTGCTGCGCATGAAAGAACGGGAAAGGCGGAATCAGGAAATTCAGCAGGGTGAAGACGCCTTCCCACCTAGCTCTCCTCTGTTTGCTGAGCCATATAAAGTTGTAAGTTGTCTTTCTCTGAATGGTTTTTCACCTCACTCATATGACATTTGTGCTTTTAGGGATTGTCTTTTTTAAAGATTTGTTTTTGTAAGTACTTTTATGATGCTCACACTGTCAAGTCTTTACAGAGGCCAGAAGATGATGTCTGGTGCCCTGCAGCTGGAGTTACAGGCAGCTTTGAGCCATCCGACTTGGGGGCTGGGAACCAAACTCAGGTCTTCTGGAAGAGCAGTACATGCATGCTTTTAACCACTGAGCCACCCCTTTTGCTCAGTGCATGACTTTAATTGAAGCATTCTGGGAGGCGGAAGCAGGCTCTGAGTTCAAGGCTAGGCAGGACTACATCCTGTCTCAAAAGAATATTTTTTTGTCAGGGAGTCTACATTACCTACTGTTTGCTAGGTAGTCTGTATTCTTTGGTAATAACATCAGTCAAAAATGACTTTCACAGATGCTATGTTTTTCCATTTCTTGCCATTTGTTTATTTAGTAAGTTTTATTGACTATTAGTTTGCTGAATGTTTCTTATGTATGTTTATCTGTTTCTGTTATCATAGATTAAATTCTGACATTTCTTCTAATGTATTTAATCATTGTCGGTTACATTGGAACACGTTGTTGGAGGCATTCAGTAAATTGAATAAGTGGTTGAAGAGATGGCTCAGCAGTTAAGAGCATGTGTTGCTCTTGTAGGAGACCAGGTTCAATTACCAGTACCCACATGAGGTTCATAACCATGTGTAACTCCAGTTTTAGGGCACCTTGCCCTCTTATGACGTCTGCAGACAGCAGGCACACATGTGGTTGCACACACATACATATAGACAAAACACTTTCACATAAAATGAGTGAATGAATAATTTTTTTAAATGTTTCTTTGAGACAATGTCTCTTTACATAGCTCTGGCTGTCCCGGAACTCACTGTGTAGACCAGGCTGCCCTCAAACTCACAGAGAGCTGCCTGCCTCTGCTTCCTTAGTGCTAGGATTAAAGGCATGTGCCACCATGTCCCATCATAAATGAAGAAATCTTTCAAAAAATTAAGAGAAATAAATTGAATCAATTACTATTTTAATTTTTTAAAATTGTTTATTTTGTTTTTATTTTATGTGTATGAATGTTTAAACTGCCAGTATGTCTGTGTATTATATGTGTGTAGTGTTGGAAGAAGCCAGAAGAGGGCATCAGATCCTCTGGGCCTAGAGTTACAGACAGTTGTAAACCACAGTGTGGGTGCTGGGAATTGAACTGTGGTCCTTTGGAAGAGAAGCCAAGTGCCTTTAATCCCTGAGCTATCACTTTCCAACCCCAACTGCTATTTTTTAATTACTAGCATTGTTTCTGATTTGATATTACAAAAAAAAAGAACACTGAATAAAGGCAATTCTCATGGCTCTAATGTAGCTTTTGTGATGTCATGTCTTTTTAGCATTTCTTTTGCCTTTGGGTTTCAATGGTTGTTAAAACTTTAAAGTTCAGAATCTGTGAATCATGCTAATATTCATTACACAATAAAAAAATATTGAATCGGACTTGTTTTCTGATGTTGATGTTTTCTGTGAACAGCCGTATATTTATCTTGATTCTTTAAGAAGATCAGACAGATTTTGAAACGATATAAAGTTATTATTAATGTTTCCCAATCTCAAAATAAATAGTGATAGTTCAGATGTTTTTTGTTTGTTTTCCTTTTTATTTTTATTTATTTATTTTTTTATTGATTCTTTGGGAACTTCTTTTTTTAAGATAATGTCTCAAGTTTTCCAGGCCTAAAACTGACTATGTGGCCAAGCATGACCTTGAACTTGTGACCCTTCCTAATGCTGGGAATATGTCACCACGTCAGTTTCTGTGTTGCTAGGGATTGAATACAGGGCTTCATGCTGCCATCTAAGCACTCTACCTACCACCTGAGCTGCATTCCAGCCCTGGTTATGTAGTCTTGATTTCTTTTTAATGTAATCTGTAGACTTTCCTTTGTATTTTAGCATGGTTATTTGCATATACTTTCTTTGCATTTTTTTTCTTCAGATACTTTCAATAAATTTTTTTCACTATGAGAAATATTTATCTGGACTGAGAGTGTGTGGTAGAGTCAGTGCTAGAGTGCTCACCTAGCATGTGAGAGCATCTGGTTTTAATTTATTTTATCTTCATTTGTTTTGTGTTATATTTGGTGTTTATTTGTAAATGTTAATGTTAAGATTAAAAAGTGAGACCTATCTTTACTGACCTCTTCTGACTGAGGGTTATAAAATGAGTTTGGAAGAATATTTTGTTTCAAATTATACTAACAGTATGTTCTTTTACTTATTTATTTTTTTGTAGACTAGCAAAGAAGATAAGTTATCAAGTCGTATTCAGAGTATGCTTGGAAACTACGATGAGATGAAGGATTACATAGGAGACAGATCTATACCAAAGCTTGTTGCAATTCCCAAGCCTGCCGCACCAACGACAACAGACGAGAAAGCAACCCCAAATTTTTTTGAACAGAGACATGGAGGCTCTCATCAGAGTAACAAATGGACTCCTGTAGGACCTGCACCCAGCACTTCTCAGTCTCAGAAACGGTCCTCTGGCTTGCAGAGTGGACACAGTAGCCAGCGGACCAGTGCAGGTGGTAGTGGCACTAGTAGTAGTGGCCAGAGACATGACCGCGACTCCTACAGCAGTAGCCGGAAAAAAGGCCAGCATGGGTCAGAGCACTCCAAATCACGATCCTCAAGCCCTGGAAAACCCCAGGCTGTTTCCTCATTAAGTTCTAGTCATTCCAGGTCTCATGGGAATGATCACCATAGCAAGGAACATCAGCGCTCCAAATCACCTCGGGACCCTGATGCCAATTGGGATTCTCCTTCCCGTGTCCCTTTTTCAAGTGGGCAGCATTCAAATCAGTCTTTCCCACCTTCTTTGATGTCAAAATCTAGTTCAATGTTACAGAAACCCACTGCCTATGTACGGCCCATGGATGGACAGGAGTCTGTGGAACCAAAGCTGTCCTCTGAGCACTACAGCAGCCAGTCTCATGGTAATAATATGACTGAGCTGAAGCCCAGCAGCAAAGCACATCTCACCAAGCTGAAAATACCTTCTCGACCTTTGGATGTAAGTCTCACACTTAGAGTATTTGGCACTGTGACTGTATAAAGTAATTTGTAGACATTTCAGTGAATTGGAACTGTCTTTTTGCCTTAATAGTAAGACATAAAAATTAAGTTTAAGAAAAAATGGTTTAAAGAACAACTTGGGAGTTGACTCCCAAGTAGGTATAAAACTGTGCACTTCCTTCTTGGATAATACAGAAAATATCATTCATAGGTTTTCAAGTATTAAAATGACAAGTCGGGGGCTGGAGAGATGGCTCAGTGGTTAAGAGCACTGACTGCTCTTCCAGAGGACCCGAGTTCAATTCTCAGCACCCACATGGCAGTTAGCAACTGTCTGTGACTCCAAGGTCTGACACCCTTAAATAGACATACAAATAGGCAAAATAACAATGCACATAAAATAAAAATAAATAAATTATATTTAAAAAAATAAAATAAATAAAATGATAAGTCAAGTTATAGACTAAAAGTAAAATTTATTGATAGCTTACACTCCTCTTTTTGGTTTTAAGGAATAGTGTAGTTTGTTTCTTTTTATTTAAAGAGAAAATTAACTTGTCTGTTCTTAGAATGTTACAAGTAATGCAGGTCATGGTTTATGGGGATAAATGGTGGGACTTTTGAGTCTACAGAAGTGATAATGTTGTGTAGTTCTGATGCCTCCTCCTTCCTTTGCTCACAGCTGAAGGGCTGAGACAGCCACTGTAACTGTGTGCAAAAGCTGACGTTCAAAATGACCAAAAGAACTAAGCATTCAGTGAAACAGCTGAAAATGTATCTTCATTTACTAAAGTGTCGGAATAACAGGGTTCAGCAAAACATTGTCATATAGGCAAGCTTTATTTTATTATTTTATGTTTATGAGTGTCTCACCTGCATGTATATCTTATACACTTTGTATGCCTGGTGTCCATAGAGGAAGGAAGAGGGCCTCGGATCCCCTGGAGCTGGAGTTATGGATGTTATGAGCTGCCATGTAATTACTTGGCATCAAACCTGGGTCCTTTGGAAGAGCAGCCAATACTCTTAACCACTGAGACATTTCCTCGGTTTACAAGGTTTATCTTTTAATGTAGTTTATACAATAAAAAAGGTTAAAAAGTCAAAATGCATAGCTCAGAGCTCAGAATATAAGAAGGAATCAAAGTCAAAGAAGATGTTTAAGAACATTTAGGAATCTTGAGGCAATAAGGTAGTTCAGTGGGTAAAGTATAAACCTGCTGACTTGAGTTCAGTTCTGGATCCCATAGTGGAAGGAGACAACCAGCTCCTAAGAGTTGTTCTCTGACCTACTCTTTCTCACATGCCCCACCTATAACATAAACACACAGTAATAATAAAATGAAATAAAAAGAATCTTGGGGCCTGAGGAGATTGATCAGTGGTTCAAAGCACTTGCTGCTCTTACAGAGGACCTGAGTTGCTTCCCAGCACTCAGAAAAGTGGTAATTTGTTCTTCAAATACATCTTTGGAACTAGATTTGGGTTTGGTTTTTTGATTCTTAATTATGTCTTAAAATTACCAGTCTGCCTTCTATAGTTTATGCAATGCTGTGTAAATGTCCATTGTGGTCCATATCTCCAGTCTTTCAATAATGCTCACTTTACTCAGTTTATGTCTCAGTGTTGTGATATATTTTTGTATATGAATAACTTTTGAAATTTTTAGGAAATTTGATCATCTAAAAAAAATTACATTAAAAAATTGTAGGGGCTAGAGAGATGGTTCAAGGGCCAAGAGCACTGGCCGTTCTTCCAGAAGATCTGGGTTCAATTCTCAGCACCCATATGGTGGCTCACAGCTGTCTCTAACTCTAGTTCCAAGGGATCAGAATTCCCTCTTCTGGCTTCTATAGGTACTAGGCACTAAAGTAGTTCACAGACCTATGTGTGAGCAAAGCAACTATATACATAAAATAAAAATAAATAAATCTAGGGTCTTAGAAAGAGGACTCAGTGATTAAGAGCACTGGCTTTTCTTCTAGAGGAAAAGGACCCAGGTTCTATTTTCCTAGCGTCCACAAAACAGTTCACAACTGTCTATAACTCCAGTTCCAGGGAACCCAGTGCCCTCCTTTGACCTTTGCAGGATGAGGCAAGCATATAGCAAGCACCTATATATGTTCAGGCAAAACAGTTAATATACATAAAATAAAAATAAATAAATCTTTTTAGAAATTTTGTGTAGGAAAGCTATTTCAAAAGGTCTAGCTAGTGTTGTGACTTAAAATAATGGGATCATAAATAATTCCTCAAATTTTATGTAATTTCTAATAATGTTTTTAGTATGTTTAGTAAATACTAAAATTCTAGCAGCAAATTATGTCAAATCTAATGTCTGTTTCTTTTTTTTTTAAGGCATCAGTTTCTGGTGATGTAAGCTGTGTGGATGAAATACTTAAAGTAAGTTTCTTTTTAATCATTCTGATCTGTTATTTAATTATGATGCCTATATTACCAACTCTTTCATATTCTTAATTACTTCTTAACACAGATTGCTTCTGTGTATAACTTGATTATGTCATGTCCATCATAAATAACTGACTTTTCTGAGGTTCTAGTCACATGCTTTGTTTACTGTTTATAAGTACAATATATTCTAGTTTTAGCCTTGAAAAGGGGAAGAAGCCAATTACAACTGCATTTTCTTAGGCTTATGATTTAAAGGCTTAAAAAATCTCAGTACTTACCAAGCCATGTTGACAGCAGTTTGGTTTATAATTTACCTGTACGTTCTATTCTGATCAGGTACTATAGTAAAAACTATCCTCTGAGTATTGATCTGGAGTGTTTATCAGACACACTTGAAAGTCTATCATGACTAAAAACAGTATATTCCTCTGCTGGAAATAAGGAAAGGGCCAGTTAATGAGTGAGCAACAAGGATTGCTTTTTGCTTCTAAGAGAACAACATCAGTCACATATGACTTTTACTGTTCTTTGGAAGCTACTGAATTCTTTGTCTATACTTGGATTTTATGGCATATTCTTTTGAGACTACCTGTCTTGGCCTATTTCCTATAATCTGTTCCCACCATTTAATCTCCCATTCTTTCCTTTAGCTGCTACAATCTTCCTTTACCGTTTTACTGAACCTCCTTTTCTTTCTTTCTTTTTTTTTTTTTTTCTTGAGACAGGGTTTCTCCGTGTAGCTTTGGAGCCTGTCCTGCAACTCACTCTGTAGACCAGACTGGCCTCAAACTCAGAGATCCACCTGCCCCTGCCTCCTAAGTGCTAGGATTAAAGCTGCACCACCACACCCAACTCATACAGAAATAGTAGCAGTAGTCTTAGTAGTAATAATAATAAACCTTAAAACAGTCTTTAATGTTTCTGCCTTTAAAATCTCTTAGCTGTCCTTTTATAGTGTGCCAAGTCTTCACTTCAGCCTCTAGCCTTTATAACTTGACTGTTTTTGCTAGAAGTTTTCAGTGGCTCTCTAAGAGAGATTGAGATCACTAAAACCACAGTTCTGAGGAAGAAGTGAGCATCCAGACACCTCATAGCCAGTCCCCAGAACTCCTGCTTCTGACTGACCACTTTTGCCAAACTAGTTTTCCTAAGCCATACTTTTTCTTTTCTTGAAAATAGGGTTTCCTGTAGTGGAGCCTGGCTTCAAACATCTGTCCTCCCTCCTGCCTCACCTTCCACGCACTGGGATTGGAAGCATGCACTTCCACACTCTCATCACTTCCTCTTCCCTCCTCTGTCTATAATAGTGCATACATAGTTGTCTTCTATAGAATCCCAGGGAAATAAATCTTTCTGTTTCCTGTGTCAGGCCACAGTGAAAACTCTTCACTTTCAATCTCATAAAGCATTGTCTCCCTCCTTCTCTCTCTCTCTCTCTCTCTCTCTCTCTCTCTCTCTCTCTCTCTCTCATCTATTTAATAAGTGTCTTGCCTGCATGTATGTGCACTGTGTGTGTACATTGCCCAAAGAGGTCAGAAGGGGCTGTCAGATCTCCTGGAATTGGAGTTACAGACAGTTGAACCGAGTACTTTGGAAGAGCAGCCAGTGTTTTTAACCACTGAGCCATCTCTTCAGCCCCAATCATTCATATTTTTCACACACACACACACACACGAGAACCTTGTGCATATGAAATGCTTGTGTGTTTGTGTGTGTGTTGTTTTTGTTTTGGGATTCTGTGTTTTCATGTGTTTCTCTGTGTGTGTGTGTGTGTGTTCTAAGGGAACATACACACTCCCCCGAAGTTTTAACAATATGTGGAACTTAAGTGTCTAGAAGACTCTCTTTGTCTCTTTGTTCTTACTAAACATGTAGCCTACATTTTCTATGTGTGAACTTGGCATGTGGCTTTCAGTGTTTTAGTGCCCAGTCAGGTTGATTGTTGGAAAGATTAGCAGTTGAGTATGTTTTGGCATTTGATTTGTGAAATGCAATACTAAAAATCTGAGGTGCAGAAGTTTCCATGTTTCCTTCATAGGTTTTTGTTTTCATTAAACTTGTAATCACAGTTTCTAGGAACTCTTTTGTGAACATAGGAAATAATATCTGTCAAAAATTTGATATCTGTCTAAAAATAATATATGTTTATTGAAAAATTTCAATTGTCAGTGATTCACCTACTGCGTGTCAAGTGCTAGTGATGTGGTGGTGATGCTAGGTGTACTGTTTAAGCTGACCTTCCCGGGCTGGGTGTGGAAACAATACAAGCATTGTAAGAGGACAGAGAGTAATTACATGCAAGTGGCTAGTTTTTTTT